>JAUELE010261052.1:0-10374 GCA_031471655.1 Diodora aspera | reverse complement strand
AAGGCGATGGACTGCTAATCCATTGGGGTCTCCCCGCGTGGGTTCGAATCCCATCCTCGTCGACAGAAACTTTTTCATTCTCTCAAATCATTTCTTGCACAAGCATGTGTGTGCGATCAACTGGAAATAAGAATCGATTAATTAATACAATGTCATCATGACAGGTTGTGGTTACCTCCCTTGGTTTTGCCGAGGGAAGCCGCGTTTCTCTGCGAAGGAGATTTCTTTTCAGATTGTGGAGTGTTTTGTGAATTCGAGAGGGATTTGGAGCTGCATACAGAGCGTTTCAGGGTACTGTTTTTCAAGTGTTAGCGTGAAACGTGCTAGTTAACACGTGGAACGTGAGCTTTCGTCTTTCCACACTGTGCTCGTCTGAGCCGGTGTCGGGTTGTGATCCAAGATGGCGGGAAAGAAAAGGCAACAAAAAGACTGCATCGTCGAAATTTTCGTGGGAGATATTCAACAAGTCAAAGCTCGTGACTTGATTGAATACCTTGAGAAGGAACTAGTGTCACAAATTTTCGCATGTGTGCCTAAAGGAAAACAATGGTATGAAATATCAGTCGGGAATGTTGACGATGCAAAAGTTTTGTGTAGTTTTGATGATCTGATGATTGGGGGTGCAAACATCACTTGCAAAAGACTGGTTAAAGACTGGGTCACCGCATCCATATTTCGTTTGCCGGATTATATTGAGGACGAAGACATTTTAAAGAGGATTCATGATTTTGGAGTAGAAACCAGGGGCAATGTGCGAGATCATTTCTATCCGGGAACCCAGATTAGAGATGGAACAAGACTGATTGACGTCAAATTTAACTCGGAGGTAAAATCCTTACCGTATAGCATAAAATTCATGACAGATGAAGGATGGAGATACTTTTATGTTAAACATAATGATCAGTCAAAAGTATGTTTCAAATGTGCCAAAGCTGATCACGAAATACGTGACTGTCCCAAATCTGTCTGTTTTAAATGCAAGACAACTGGACACTATGCCAGATACTGCACTGGACGTAAAGAACAGAACAGAACAGAGTTTAAAGAAAACGATAAAGATGGGAAAAATCAGTTGTGCGATCAGTGTGGCCAGATTAACGATATGTGTGAGTGCTATTCACCCAAACGTGTGTCAAACACTACGCCAGCATGGGACGGATTTGTTGACTGGGATTATACAAACGACACTTCAAACAATAGACAACACGAGGATGTGACAGAAGATGAAATTGTAGAAGAGCAGGAGTATGTGCTACCGGAGAAAAGTCGTCAGAATAAAAGTAGTGAGTGTGAAAGCGAAATGAAGGATACGTCAAAGACTGAAGACATTTCAACAGAACTGGCAGCTAGTTTTCAAGCCGCAAGCTCTGAAGAGGATAATGAAATCGAAGAAGGTGAACAAATGGATACTTCAGTTTCATGGAAAACAGTGGGTAAAAAAAAGACACTCCGATTTCCGACAACAAAAATCAGAGTAAGTCAAAAAACATTGGAAGATAATGAACTGAAAAACAAAAAACGAACAATACGTTCAAATATAAAGAATGATAAAGAAGGAAAGAGAGGTCGAGTTGAGTGCGAAACGTGATAATGACTAAGTGGTACTTTCTTATCTTTGTTATGCTATTAATCTCGTTGAATGTTAATGGTTTAAGAGACGTTGATAAGATGAAGAGAGTGTTCACGATGTTTGAAGCATCGTTTGCAAGCATTATTCAAATACAGGAAACTTTTTGGGATGATGAATTTATTGAAACATACAAACATTTATGGCCTGGAAAAATATTTTACAATAATTGTCCGTCTATGAATAGACGTGGAGTTGCGACACTAATTTCTCCCAAATTTCCATGCAGTGTCCAATTACACAGTAAAGATAACGAAGGCAGAATTTTAAAAGTTTCGTTTGAAGCAGATGATATGGTATATTCATGTGTCAATATTTATGCTCCCAATGAATCACCACGTAAGATTGTTTTTTATAATAGCTTGCAAACATACTTTGATAAAGATGAAAATGTTATATGTGCAGGAGATTTTAATGAAATTTTAGATAGTCATTTTGATAAAAGTGCTAGTATTACAACTTTCAATAAAATGAGTAGTAAATGTTTACTGAATCTTATTCAACAAAATGCATTGTGCGACATTTGGCGTTATAAAAATCCTGATCAGAAGGAATTCACTCGTTCCCTGATAGTTAATAATACATTAAAACAATCCCGGATTGATTTTATTCTTCTGTCGAGGCAACTGATTTCTTTTGTTAACAATTCATACATTAGATATTCTACATTTAGCGATCACAACTGTGTATGTCTCAACCTAGATTTATCTAGAGTTGAGAAAGGTCCGGGTATTTGGATACTTAACAATCAGCTTCTCTCAGATTCTGCTTTTATTATAGCAATGCAAAATCTTATTCTTTCAGAGCAGAAATGTCCACTGTATGAAAATGAAATCCTTGTGTGGTGGGATAATTTAAAATATAAAATTAAGAAATGTGCAGTGTATTATTCATGTAAGAAAAAGAAGAGTGAACGAGCAGAATACTATAAAATTCAAAATGCAGTTAAACGTGAGTATAGCAAACTCGCTAGAAATCCTGATCATGACGTCACCAAAGTAAAAATTCTAGAAAATGAGTTGAGTATTTTTGAACAACAACAGTGTGAAGGAGCTATTCTCCGTTCTAAAGTGCAATGGGCGCTAGATTGTGACAAAAATACTTCGTTTTTTCTTAATTTGGAAAAGAAAAGACAGGAAAAAAATACAGTTAGAAAATTAACCACCGAAGAAGGAACAACATGTCAAACAAATGAAATAATGGATCATGTGTATAAGTTCTATGCCAATCTTTATACAGCAGTCGATGTAGATAATGCTAAACAAGATGAAATACTTAGACTAATTACTAAAAATATATCTGATGAAACAAAGGTAGCTTTAGATACAGAAGTATCTGAAACAGAATTAAAGTCAGCCCTCCAAGGAATGAAGAAAGGTAAAAGTCCAGGTAATGACGGATTAACTGTAGAATTTTACTTACAGTTTTGGGATATGTTAAAACCAATATTTCTGAAAGTATGTAATAACATTTTTAATGATAAAGAGTTAACAAGAACAATGAAATGTGGTGTTATCAGTCTTTTTTTCAAAAACAGAGGTGAAAGGACTGATATCAGAAACTATAGACCAATTTCCCTTTTAAATGTTGATGTTAAGATTATTTCACGTGCATTAGCTTTAAGATTACGAAATGTATTATGTGATATTATAGCGCCAGAACAGACAAGTTCTGTGCCAGGAAGGGATATTTCAGATAATATTTTGTCAATTAGAGATGTTGTTGATCTAACAGATACTGATGATAGATTAAATTTTCTGATAACAGTTGACATGGAGAAAGCATTTGATCGTGTTTGTCATTCATTTATTTTTAAGTGTCTTGAAAAATTCAACTTTGGTAATAATTTTGTTACATGGATTAAAATCTTATATACTGGTATTAAAAGTTGTGTTAAAGTTAATGGGCATCTTACTCCCTACTTTCCAGTAACGCGATCTGTTAGACAAGGAGATCCATTAAGTAGTATGCTCTATGTTATTGTTAGTGAACCTCTTAATGCATATCTTAAAGCAAATGTTCACATTCGAGGTATCACATTGGATAGAGAATGTACTTCTTTTCTTTATCAGCATGCTGATGATTTAACTGTTACAGTTTCCGATGTTCAATCTGTTCAGGAAACATTTGACACGATCAATTCATTTTGTGATGCAACAGGTGGCAAAGTTAATCTTGAAAAATCAGAAGTTTTGTGCTTAGGCCGAGGTAATCAAAACAATATAAGTTTTAATTTACCTGTTGCAGTAAAACACGATTTTGTTAAAGTTTTAGGTGTGTATTTAGGTCCTGAAAAAGTAGTTTGTGAAAATAAGAATTGGAAAAATAAAATTTCCAAAATCAAGTCAATACTTGGATTATGGTCTCAACGAAAATTGAGTTTAAAAGGCAAATCTATTGTAATAGATACCTTTATATTGTCCAGATTATGGTATCTTGTACATGTTCTCCCTGTGCCTTCATGGGTAATTAATGAAATAGAAACTTGCATCATTAACTTTTTGTGGAATAACAAACCCAGTTTAATTAAACGTACTACGGTACTTGGAAACTTTATAAAAGGTGGTCTGTGCATACCAAGTCTAAAACACAAAATTTATGCATTTAGATTGAAATTAATTAAGAAATTGTTTACTCAATCATTTTGCTCTGTATGGAAACATACATGTTTACTGTTTTGTTCTAAATATCTCAACATGGGCTTACGAGAAAATATCTTCAGTATTGTTTACACTAAACAAGGGCTTACGTCTTTGCATCCGTTCTACGCCGAAGTATTATGTGCTTGGGACGAAATAACAAATGGGAATAGAGCTCAACCTGTGGTGCACGAGGAAATCGTGCACCAACCCCTGTTCCACAATCCGCTCGTGCAATACGAAGGCAAAACGCTCTGTTTCAATTTCTTTATTGACGCAGGCATCACAACTATTGCTGATATAACATATGAATTTGTCCCAGGCTTCTTGCCTTCATTAGCAATCATTGATTTAATTCACGAAAAGCAACCCCAATTTTCGGTAACTTTTATTAAAGCCGCATATTTTATTATTATGAAATCATTGCCAGAAAATTGGTTCAACCTAATAATCAGTCATGCATTGATCAGAACCGAACACGTACCTTCTGACTTAACATTCACTGTTAAGGATACTGATATTAAATCAAGTCAATTAGATGTTAAATATAGCTATTCAGTGTTTCAGGAGAAACTTTTTATCTCTCCAACAGCTGTCACATTTTGGGACAATTTTGCAATAGATGCAGATTGGTCAATGATTTGGAAATTTCTTTATTTATCTGACAAGTCGTCTGAACAAATTGACGTTGATTTTAGAATTTGTCATAATATTGTATTTACTAATGAAAAATTATACAAATTTGGTATGAGCAACAGCGAAATATGTACTATTTGCAATAGCGACACAGAAAATATGTTCCATATGTTTGTCTTCTGTGACGAATTGTATAATACGCTATGTGTGCTCAGGGACATTTTCACAGATATTTTTAGAGAAACAGGATATTCATTTAATCAATTTACGTCATGGATCTTGTTTGGTTTTACTCCGAAAAAATCAATACCAGAAAGCGACATAATTAACCTGCTACTATCTATCTACAGAATAGCAGCTTATAAAAGGAGGATATATGCCTCAATGCAGAATAAAATTCTTGATCTGAGAAAATTATTTATTGCGTATGTGAAATCTCATTTTAAATTACTTTGGTATAAGTATAAAAATGAGAGGAGAGATTATGAATTCATTCGTCGTTATGTAGTACCAACTACATTTATTGCCATAGAAACTGATATGGTAACCTTTAAAATGCCTTTTGAGTAAGAATAGTTTCAAGATGAGATAAAGGGCACTATATTTCATTTGATACTTTATCGTACTTTTGAATGTGTTCATTTCTTACCCCTATCTTTTTCACATTGTGACAACACATTCCAGTAATCCTTCTGTGATATATCTTTTATGTGGACTGTCTGTCACGTGCCCCTCAGGCATGATATGTATCATCTAAAGTGAATAAAATTTTATCAAAGAGAAAAAAAAAAAAAAAAGGCGATGGACTGCTAATCCATTGGGGTCTCCCCGCGTGGGTTCGAATCCCATCCTCGTCGACAGAAACTTTTTCATTCTCTCAAATCATTTCTTGCACAAGCATGTGTGTGCGATCAACTGGAAATAAGAATCGATTAATTAATACAATGTCATCATGACAGGTTGGACATTATTATGTAGACCTTTTTATGGGCCTTTGTTAGTCTGCAGGAGAGAAGGTACGTCGCCTTGAATGGGTTATGAATGACGTTCAAAGTGATATCTCCACTGCCAGCTAGTGACTGGACTCGTGTGAAAATGGGCTTAACTTCATGGGACGAGGTGGCCGAGTGGTTAAGGCGATGGACTGCTAATCCATTGGGAAAATGGGCTTAACTTCATGGGACGAGGTGGCCGAGTGGTTAAGGGACATCAATTTTCGCTAACATTTGTTAAAGCTGTTTATTAGAACTACACCTAATCGCATGCCTAGCAACGAGACCGGTGGAGAGTGTGTGTGCTTTGGTTTCTGGTGCCCACATTTAGCACAAATTGACTTCATGCTGGCCTTTTCTGTCTGTCAACAAAATAGTATTCAAAAATAGTCTATCAGTCTACAAGGTTTCACGTTCCAAACAAACCAAAAATCACCAAAATATTCCAATAATAGCTCACTATAAACAAATCTCAACAGATGCTCCCTTGTAATTCTATTTCCGTTTCTTATGAAACCTCAGGTCAGAGGTCATCAGTTCAAAGGTCATCATGTTTGTAGGACAACAGTTTCACGCGTTTTAGTCACCTCATTGGATTTTCGATTTTTCGCGGGATTTTTCGCGGGATTTTTTTCATCCCAGTTACCTTTGAAACTCTACTATAAAAACTTGCCAAGAGCCCAATTTGAAGCAATATTTACAATTAAACACATGGCTCTACAAACGTTATGCACGGATATGTCCCATGCCGTCCAAGGAAAACTTACATCAAGGACCGTAACTGTAAAACTATAGAAGCTAGAGACATGAATTTGGTAAGCCTACACAGATACTAGAAACCGTAACCTTTTGATTAATATCCAAGCCATTTCTGCCTTCATAACAGTTTTCCCATTATTTGGCAATCTTTCAGAAAGGCGCGATATTTTAGCGTCTTTGAATCCAACTCCTACTTCAATCAACATAACTCCAATTTTCTACATGCTATAAAATCGGAAGATGCAGTTCTGAAAATTGTTTGTAGATCTATAGATATGTACAATTTAATTTAAATTGATTCAGAAAACAGAGGGCTCTAAGGATGGTTTGAAATGTGAAACTGTCAAAATGTTCAGAGGGAGATAAATCGGTAACCAATTTGGCCGACTCAGTTTTGTGGCTGCATTTTCCAAATGGTACATCATTTCAAGGGCAAAAAGTCTTCCATAGGGCCTAAAAAAATTAAATGTTTCTGGTCTTTGCCCCTAGGCAAAAATGATGCTATCTTCCTTTTTTTTCTTCTTTTTTTTGATGGACTATTCTTTAATCAGCTGTATGAACAGATATGCAATAATATAACAGAATAACAAACTTTTAATAACTTAGAACAAAAATATAAATGGTTTCCTGAGAGAAAAAAAAAACATGTCAAAATTAAAATCCGGAAAACAAAGTTTAGATTTATCTGCCCTTGGCAATTAATAACCGGGGGGAAAGAGTTGACGCGGGGGGTCGAGATTGACGCGCGCTGAGACCAGAAACAAAAGACTTTTTTTTAGGCCTAACATAGGGTTTAATAAAAGTTTCAGACATAAGCCACTAAGCATAAAGGCACTGTTACGAAAGATGACTGACGGCAGTGTGTGGTAGCATTTTAAGGTGCTCTGAAGCATTAAAGTTGTATGTTGTAAGCAATCAATCATCGATAACCATATCAATATACGGGGGAAATTGCATGCAGTGACAGCAGTAAATACACGGAGACCGTAATCTAGTACTGCTTCTTCAGTCCTGGTTTAGTTTATTCTCGTTTATGTATTATCTTTATCAGTAAATATATAGTACAGGGGCCGTTTTGACCAATTGCTGGGAAGATTCGAACTCGGAAAGTGTCGGCCTCGGGTAGATTCGGCCAGTAAGATCCGGCCCCCTGTCAATTAATTAGTCAATTAGCGTTAAATTAACTTGTTGCCATTATCGAGCTTAACTGATAAGCTGATTAAATTACGACAGTTGTTGCAATAACGTTCAGATGACGACAATCTGTTTACAAAACGAACAACCTCGTTTCTGGTAATGTTTGATTTCATCCGTAATAATTATTTGATAAAAACGTATAGATCTATAACTGTGTGCAAACAAACATAAAGATGTGTTTTTTCCTCTTACCTAGACTGACTGCAGTCTTTGAAATTTATTATTTTCTCTTCTTTTTGTGTGTTTTACATTTATGGTACAGAGCCTTGTGTCTCCTCGGCCGAATTTCAGATATGTAATCAGCTATCCCTAGACCCTGCATTTTTATAGACTTGCCAAGTCCCTTTAAAAAAATATAGGGTCTGTCAGACAGACTATCTCTATACCTAGAATGTTTTAATTCTTGATTCTCTTTTCTAATAGCACTGGGGTTTTTTCATGCATAATTTTTATTTGATTAACAACGCATACAAATAAATACAAATAATGTTACGTTACAGACAATAAAGATGCGATCTTTCTCTTAATTGTCTGTGTTCTAATTCTTGATTTAAATCGTGACTGCACTTTATATCCTGAGTTCTTCTTCCCAAATCGATAAAGCTTGTTGCATTCTTTCAAAATTACCGGGAAGATTCGACCTCATAATCCGGGAAGATTCGGCCAGCACATTCCTGGCGGAATCTTTTCGATCCCGTTACCACCAGCAAGCTTCGGGTCCGTTTTGACTAATTCTGTTTATGTATTACGGCCTCAAAACGTTTAATTTTAAGCTATCGTTTGTAATGTTTACGTCATGAGAGCATAAAACTTACAGATCAATATGGTGTCAAAGGTAGAAATCAAGGCTCTTAAAATAAAACGACCGCGTAAAGGTATCGCCGTATCACGTTTTCGTGCACTCTGTTTAACGATAACGGTATCGATTAGTTTGCGCTACAGTTTTATTTAGTGGTCGCCAAACGACTTGAGCGCCGCGAGTGACGTCCCTTAGTTTCTGTTGTCATCGTTGCTAGGGCAGGGTTTGGATGAAGAGAGCTGCAATCTTGATGTAAATAAACGCGTTTAGCAAAGATAGTCCGAAACATAAGAAAGCAGGATGAGTTTCAAAGAGGTAAACAGCGAGAGACGACAAGATTGGCACCAGACAAGCACAGGTGTCGGACATCACTACAGGCCTGGATATTATTTCCCAAATTCAGACTTTCAGGTTAGACTCGAAGCCTTGTTTCCTGTTGCAGGGTCATTTCTAATGTAGTCTAGATTTCATTTTCATTATGGTTTACATATTTAAGTCGGTCCTTGATTTGGTCGCAGCATATAATATATATTTAGCCCGAGTTTCTGACCCTAGATGTGACCATATATCAGCTGATAATATATTTTCGTGATAGGGTAGGCCTGTAGTCACTTGAGGGCCAGAGGAGACTGGTATACAAAAGTTGTCATTTGCCGACCCTTGGCTGGTGTCGCAACGATGCAATAAGACATTAGCGGAACAACAAAAACATTCAGGAAGACTCGAATAGTGTGTAATTATAAGTATGCAGACAACAATATTCATTTAGTAAATGAACCTATCTGGCAACTATCCCCTGTCGACACCAGCCAAGGGTCGGCAAATGACAATTTTTGTATACCAGTGTCCTCTGGCCCTAGAGCGACTATGCCGTATCACGAAAATATACTATATAGTTGCTATCTATAAGGGCCAGAAACTCGGCCTATATATATATTCTTCATAAAAACCAAGACGATTTGGATTTTGTTGCACATATCCCAGTCTTCGCAAATGTTTTTTGTTTCCCACAGGACATTCGGTCCTGCATGTTGGAAGTTTGTGTCTGCCCAGAAGGCAATTCCCAGGACCAAATATTGAAACAGCACTAAACTTCTCATGGTAGACATATAGGCAGTATTTCTCCTATACCCTAGAGCATTACAATTTTCCTTTCACAATTATTTATCAAACTGAATGGTGAATACTTCAAGTTGTGTCAAATATCAACAAGTATGTCATGGTTTACTTGACCTACAGCACCGGACATTCGGGCCTACATACTGAGACATTTTGTCAGCCTGGAGACAATTTTACCCGATTTGTCCATCGGTCAGACATTATTCACAAAGTCTGATATCCAAAAGTGATCTTTAAACTCTGGATCTATTTTCGTTTCAGACGTTGATTCGCCAGCCTCTACCATCAGACCTTGCTAAACATGATGAAATCACTCGTGATCAGATGTTCCACACCACCTATGGTACAACTCATGATAGAAAGTACCCTAGTGGTGCCTTTGCAAGTACAGCTCACAAGAAAGCCCCAGGTCATTGGAAAGTGAATTATGTCAAAGATTTGGCAGAAAAGGTTGGTATGCTCAGCTGTTGTATTTCTTTGTTTAGAATTTGAATTCACTTACATGTACATTGTTTTATCTTGTTGGGGGACATCCTCGAAATCCAGGCTATAATTAACTACTGTCCCCATCCGTCAAATACCCTGGACCCACTCCTATTCAAGACG
>JAUELE010261041.1:0-10375 GCA_031471655.1 Diodora aspera | reverse complement strand
CCTAGACTTGCTAAATATCTAGACTTGGGCAGGCTCCATTATCTTTGTATGCTTTAGGGTCTGGGAGACAGACTACTTCCCCGGTAGCCCTCAATGTCCGACGTGTCACAATTGAATAGTAGCAAATTAAAAGTTTGGACAAAGTTATGTCTAGTATCATGAAAGAAAAATCATGTTTTCGAAGCTAAAATAAAAATAGGCACTTGAAATCTTTACCACCGCCTAAACATTATTAAAACGGTTTGCTTTCATTTAAAGTTTCCAAATCTTTCAATATAATTTGAAATTTGAAACTCAACATGTTCAATACCAATGCTCTTCAAATTTGCTCCTGTTTCGATTTTGATTAATTTCAGCAAAAACGTGCAACAGTTTAAATCAACGTTTTTGGAGTGAAACTGGAAATTTACGCAAGGTTAACTTCAATTGTAAATCCAAGCAAAAGTTCCCCAAGAAATAAACCAGTTTCATACACAGCTAACACTGATCGCTTTATGGGAGAAGGAAGGCAAGCTTATGCTGATGATTTCCCTCACATTTTGGTGTCTACAAAGAGGATACTAAATGTCTCTCAGAATGGAGATACATGTACATTGAAGTCTAGCGATGCTGATTTGGTCTTGAGATTTATCTATCCATTTCGGCTTTAATAGATCTATAGTATAAATCAATGTTTAGTTTATTCGAGACACATCAGATTAATTTCCTTGTTCAGGACTGCCTGTTTTATAAAAATAAAACACCAACACAATTTGAAATTGCCCCACAGCATGTATATACTTCATGTCATAATTTCTCTGTGTGGCAAATATACATAAACTTAAAATGTGGAAAGATTTCTTATGTTTATTAAAAGTTCAACTTAAGACGTTAAAAAATTAAGATTTGCCACTTTCCGTTTGTGGTTTGCTTTAGTTAACTGTAACACATTGTTCTTGAAGACGTTATAATGTTTGTATGATGAGTACAACGCAAGTTGAGGGTTTGGTTTTTGCACTGAATTCAAAAAGCACTTTTCGCTTTTAGCTGTGTTTGGGTAAACCCAAGGTTGCTGTTCTGTTCTCTGCGCGTATTGGAGTTGCTGGGGAAGGAAGACTTTGGTGTTCGGTTGACTAAAAATAGTCTATGAAATATATGCATTTCTTGAAATTATTTTGCTAAAGAATTCTCAATTTTCACTGTTTAAAAATATACTGCCGGGCAAAAGAAACGATACCAAATATTTCAGTTATTTTACCTTACGTCTTTATGTCATAGCTGATCAAAAGGATGCTAGGATTTCAACGAGTGTAATTTGATTGATATATCGTGGATAAAACTTCCTAATCTTGAAGGGATATCTCTTGCATATCCAACGCAATTATGAATTTATTCAGTAGTCTCTCAAAATCTTGGTATTGTTTCTTTTGCCCGGCAGTATATTTACTGGTTATACGTTCGTCTTCTATTCAGGTGCAACAAGTAAAAACTAGTTATTAATTGAATGTTTGCTTTCAGTGTTCACAGCGGGTAACTGTGTGGTTGTAACATTGCTTTTTTGTAACGTTTTTTCCCAAGCGGAAGATATGTTTTCTGTGTTAAATAAATAAAATGTACTGTAGATTAGATATTACAAAAGTGTTTGCGTCAATAAATATAGTCGTATCCCATTGATTCTGGCACACTGAGACACATTTAGTTTGTACGTTTACATAAACTCCTTACAGGTCCACCAGAAAGTGACTCCCAATGTGACTTCATGAAACATTAACTGTCGTGGCATGGAGATTACCAACAGGTTGGATAAAAATAGTCACACGTCACAGGTTGTGCCGAATGCAGACCGGATGTTTTGACACTCTTGCAAACGACCGCGAAAATTGTTGAGAGCATCGGTAAATATTTTTACGTTGGTGCAGATTATCCACGATCACTTGTATGGCAGGCTATTCAAGATATTTACATGCACAGTATTCACAATAACTGATATAAATAGAACGTAACAACGTACACACAAAAGTTTGCCCAGACAGTTTGCGAATGCTTTTTTTTATTAAAGGACCCCCCTGACTTTTAATATTGATCTCAATTAGAGAGTAGGCAAAATCATAAAATATGTTTTATATTCATATGTTTTATGCATCAATCGTGGTACATGTATGTACATTTTGGCATGTGCATTTATGGTTCCTAAAATTATTGTGCGAAAAGAAAGCATTGACTTTGACGACGTATCCACGTGTTTGTTTTACCAATGGTGCATATTGACACTATTTAAACATAGTTTAAGATTAAGAACGCTAACACCAAGAACTACTGGTCGTTAAGTAAGCTTGCATACTCGTAACTTGACTGAATGTGCATGGCAAGCAGGCACATGGCACATGCAACTGCTTACAGAGGGATGACAGGTAATTATTGTGAGTTGGTCTCGTGCAACGCACGGATGTTACGAGCTTACGAAGTTAAGCAACGTCGAGTTTGAACGAGTAATCGCCTGGCGTTGGAAAGCTCCCAGGCCTTTATAGGTTCGCCCCTGCCTCACACTGAGACTCTGACTATGTCAGTGGTGTTACCTTAGCAAAGTGGCTTTGCTCGCAAATTGCGTCAGTCCACCCAGCTGAAATTGGATACCTGGTCGAAATGTGATGGCAATTGGGAGAGTCTTCCTTCTAGCGCCTTACAGGCCGCTTGAGTTGCATGCTCCCTCTGGAGTTGAGAAATGCTCTTGATTGTACCTTGTTCGGATGACCAGTTTCTGTATTGTAGAGGGTGGCACGATATAGGTCACCTCATTATTATTATTATTATTATTATTATAATTATTTTTATTTTTATTATTTTTATTATTTTTATTATTATACGCTACTGTAGGTTGTATTCTGCTATTGTGCGCTTCCCTTCACAAGCATTTTAAGCGCATGTGATTTATCTCAGTGCAGGAGATAGTTTAAAGTTCCGGGTCTCGGTGTGCACATGTTTGAACATTCTCTACCTTGCAAAATTGATTTGACCCATCTAAGCACAAGGTTTCATCTCCTGCACGAAATCAGGACGTCCTCGCGGGATCAACTCATCGGTCAGAAGATATGAAGCAAGAAGGCAGTCAGGTGTCTGGATCAGCCTGATGAAGAGAAACAGATCCTCAGACTCTCACAAGAGAAATTCTCTGCTTCCCAAGGAGCCTTCAAACCAAGCTGCCTGTTAGGCGCTAGAAGGTTAACTTTTACAATTGCCGTCACATTCCAGGTACCCGGTTTCACCTGGGTGGACAGAGGCAATTTACGAGCAAAGCCACTTGCCCAAGATGACACCACTGACATAGAGTCTTAGTGTGAGACAGGGGAGAACCTGTGAAGGCCTGGACGTTTTACCAACGCCAGCAGGTAACGCTACAAGATCACAGATGCGTTTTCAATCAGATTGAGTTATTCTAGAACACAAAACCTTGTAACGGATTATCCAATATGTAATAGCTCGTCATATAAGTAGAACATGAAACATAGAGAAGATTCGATTCAGAAATATAAGCCCATGCTTAAACTGAATAGGGTTATGTGAAATATACTGACGTTCAAAAGAAAGTATACCCAGATTTTGAGAGACTACTGAATAAATTCACAAATGCGTTGGATTTACAAGAGATATTCTTTCAAGACTTGGAAGGTTTATCAGTGAGATGATGTCAATCAAGTTACACTCACCGAAATCCAAGCATCCTTTTGATCAACTGTGGCATAAAGACGTAAGGGAAAATCATTGAAATCAGTTGGTATACTTTCTTTTAGACGTCAGTATATATTTTGAACAAAGCATTTGGTAAAACGGGGCTTGTAAAATATGATTTAACATGGGAAAAGCTATCATCGGAATTGCGATTATATACATGTACACTGCCGGTCAAAAGAAACGACCACAAGATTTTGAGAGACTATTGAAAAAAATCACAAATGCGTTGGATTTACAAGAGATATCCCTTCATGACTTGGAAGGTGTATCAATGTGATGATGACAATCAAATTACACTCACCGAAATCCAAGCATCCCTTTGATCAACTATGGCATAAAAACGTAAGGGAATAATTGAAATCATTTAGTATATTTTATTTTGGACGTCAGTATAGTTTTTTGACTTTAGAGGTGAGTCACTCGGCTGTATGTACAGATGACATTTATGTCTAATTGCAAACAGAACACATTAAACTCAAGAATGGCGACGTCAGAAGACGCAACATGAAACTGGTTGCGTGTACTCGTCACCACTTCACCAAATTTTATCAGTTGAACATGATCCTGATGTGGTTTATAGCCGACAGTACACACCTCGGAACAGAAGCTGTTTGTAGTAATTTAACACTGTTTCTCGATAACTGGAGACTTGTTGACAGGGAATATACATTATATAATGGCTGTGCGGCACGCTCTGATCTGTGTGGGTCAGGGGCAGTGTGAGGAATAGGGGGAAGTGACTTATGCCCGAAAAAAGATGACCGACAGAACAGAAGGGAAGAATAAGGAATTAAAACCGAAAATAATTAAAACTTCAAAGCAAAACATTATGTTCATTCTGACTGGAAAAATTGTTGCAGACAATATTAATCGTCCAATTGGACCAATTTTTGTTTGAACTAACACAATTTACTGATTATGTCTCCATCCATCTCAATCCCCCCCCCCCCCAAATGGATGGGAGACATATCGTTTGCTCCCAGCGTTGGCGTCGGTTTCCATTTTTCGCTTCCGGACCATGTCTCTGGAACCGTTCAGTATTTTTCCACAAAACTTCACATACACACACACTGGACCCATGGTGTACAGTAGTTTAGCCTTTTCAGGGTTTCCATTTTTGGGGAATAAAACATTTTTCCGATTTTTGCCATTTTAGTTCCCAGAACATAACTAAAAAACTGTTCAGTATTACGTTACACATAAATTTACATACGCTTCGTGCTGTTTTGGGCCCCCTCCCCACAAATGTGGGTGTGTCCGGGGTTGGTGGGGTAGAGTGAGTTCATGTTGAAAATGGTTTGTTTTTCGTTGCTGGATTATATCTCTGGAACCGTTTGGTTTACACATGCATATGAGAGCCATGGTGTATTCTATTCAAACTGGCGAGTATTTTCGAAGCATAATCAGAGTTATCTTTCCTTGAAGTAGTCCGCCGAACATAGTGTCGATACAAGCAAGAGGCGTCATAACCATAGTGTGTGAATCGAAGGGGTTACGAATGCTTCAGTTTATCACCAGTTGCAACAGGTACCAATCATTAGCGGTGGAAGCACTGGCTCAAAGATGAAGACCGCATAGACGTCAAGATCCTACTGTTGACCTGCAAGGCAAAGAACGGTCTGGCTCCTTGCTACATACAGGAGCTGCTTCATGACTATGTTCCCAGCCGAAATCTGCGATCTGGTGACTAGTGCCAGCTTATGGTTCTAAGGTCCAGAACAGTCACTTTCGGAGACCGCCGTTTTGCAAAGATTGCACATCTGCTCTGGAACCACCTCCCCCAGATATTGCGAGAAACCACAGAACTCTCAAATTTCAAAACTGGACTCAAGTCCCATCTCTTTCTCGGACAGCGCCTCTGAGTAGTTACCTAGTAGCTAGATACTGGCGCTATACAAGTTTGTAATTATTATTATTATTATTATTATTATTATATTGTAGAATATATGATCAGTGACCCATATCTGTAATCAATACATTTTCGAAATATCAATTCGAACATACTTTCATTAAAATGTCCATAGAAAAAACGCTCTTCCAAACTGAGAAATTCGGTTCACCAGTGAGCGCTACACATCTTTACACTATTTAAACAACGTGAATATTACGTTCGGATATGCAAGGTCAATACTCTTCGTAAGTGTCAGTGAAGAACTCCGTCCTCCATAACCGGAAGTAGACAGATTTAACAAGGCTCTGAGACGTGTCTTCTTGTATGAGTCAAAGACGCTCTCTATCTTGCAATATCTTCCAGTGATAATTTAGGAGTGCTATGGCATCTTCAGGTCACGATTGCGTGCAGAATTCTTCTCTTAGATTGCTTCCAAAGAACAGTATGTGCCTTGTAACGTTACGGTTACAAATGAAGATGCGTTTTCCATGAAACGTTTTCGTACCGACCTATTACAAACCGACGGGTTTTACTGCACAGTGTAACGCTTACAATCGAAATTTAATCTCTCTTTTACATACAGCTCTGAGTTTCGCCTACATAAAGCAAAGCTACAAGATAACGTTCATTCTTGGAGGAGCGAATATTTCGTAACAAGAGACTATGTACATAGGTAAACAGATAGTATACTTGGGGTGGGGGGGTGGGGGGGGCTTTGAGGCTGAACATTACCTTTTAGAAATATTACCTTTTAAATAATAATATATATGGAGAAATGCAGGGGCGGATCCAGGATTTGGGAAAGGGAGGGGTCCAACTTGAATGGAGGGGGGTCCAGCATGAAAAATGTCAGTCCCATTAGGGGTTCGAGGACTCTTTACTATACAATTTTCCGTATCTGATTTTCAAACAAAGGGGGGGGAGGCGAACGCCCTGGACCTCTCCCCCCTTGGACCCCCTCCCCGCCCCTGGGTCCACCACTGGTACTAATGTGTAGTTATATATTGCGCCTGATCAAAGCGTTCAACAATATTACCCAAATCTTTGGAACAATTTACAATCTACAACGTTCATCAACTCCCCGGGGAATATACAACCATAGCTGCCAGATAGGCGTTAAAAGATAAACTTTCACATTATTATCACTTCCGACCAGGTACTCAATTTCAGCTGGGTGAACTGAGTCAATTTACGAGCAAAACAACTTCCCAAGGTGACAGCACTGAAAAGTCAGTGTCCCAATGCTAGACAGGGAGGCAACTCTAACCGGTCACCCATTCACTTACTGTCCGGGCTCGACGTGGCTTAACTTCACGACTAAAACCCACCTAGAAAAAGACCCTCAAATCCCTTTATGGTTTGATCTGTTGCCCCAAAAACATCATTCTGACACAAAAGAATAATACATGTACTTTTACTCCAAAATATATCCATACGCGAGCTTCGACAATATCTTAGCTTTCTGTGTCCTCTGTGCAATAATGTATTAAACTATCAGAATAGGAGTTTGCAATTGCCAACGTGTCAAGAATCGACGGTAATGGCCACTTGCTCAGCAAACAAGTTCGGTTAAAAAGTCGTCAGGGGAATTGTCAAGCATCATGCCGTGAATGAAAAGCAGAAATACATTTTATTTTATAAGAATCAAAATGTCATACGAACATTCATGGAAACGAAATTGACATTTTCAGTTTTAACAGACTTCATTACAGACTCCTACTGCTAAAACTCATAACACTGAAATAAATATCCGTTCCGATATGACCTAGATTTGAGTAATGCATTGGCAACGATGTAATGTTTATGAAATGTAATATGAATGTCAAAGAGAGAGATAGAGAGGGGGGGGGGGAGAGAGAGAGGGTAAATAACGCATATGAATGTCAAAGAAAGTTCTAGAAATTAGTCATGAAAGGACAGTTAAAATATTGGCTTTCTGTGATTATACCCGCAGAGAGAGAGAGAGAGAATGAGAGAGAGAGAGAGAGAGAGAAAGAGAGAGGCAAATGGCGCATATGAATGTTAAAGAAAGTTCTAGAAAAGAAAAGACAGTAAAAATATTGGCTACCTGTGACATACCCGCACAGAGAGAGAGAGAGAGAGAGGGGGGGGGGGAGACAGACAGAGACAGAGAGATTTAGAGAGAGGCAAGTGGCGAACCCTGTCAAGTATTTTGAGTACGATACATTTTTGGGTACTCCAAGTCGGACGGTGCTGGCGGGAGGGGACCTGGCTCTCACCCCCCCCCCCCCTTTTCTTGACGTTGTCACACGAGAGATTCTTCGAGTTTACCGTTCGTTCAACGAGCAATTTCGTATGCAATATACAGTACTCAGACGTTAACGAACCGGCAGTATTAACACTGACGTTCAAGCGAAACGTTCAATCTCTTTTCCAACAGCATGTGTCTTTGCATCACTGTTTTCTCCGTTGGTGCAGAAAAAAACACAATCCTCATATCTCTTACATTATGCAACATAGTTACGTTTGTTTTGTCTTGGTATAGTTTCCCATGGATAAACTCATTGGTCCCAATAATATTATAAACTGCGGTTTGAAACGCATCGAGGCATGCGATCACATGCATTGCTGTTAGGAGTGGAAAGATATCGATAGAGCGGTTAACATATCCGACAAATTTACGACGGTTCGCCGTTGAGAAAGAGACAGAAAAAGTCAACATAACATTGATGAAAGTACCGAAGACATTACAGGCTATACTCTTACACAAAACCTCAAATAAAAACCAAACAAGCTCTAGCAGTTAACAGATTTCTTTCAATAACCAACCCAAATCTTTGTTGTGGGAAAGAGAATTGGAAAAACTTGTTCTCGTGTCGTAGGTTGCTCTATTTTTAAATTGTAGGTAGATCGTTGAAAAATATGTTGAATCCGGACTTTTTTGAAAACCGGACTCCCCCGGCTCAATCAAGTCCGGTTTAGACAGTTTCTACTTTATAAGTATACGATACCACACTGTCTATGAGACTTGAATTGCTTATGCTGTTAGTACCATGCAACTAACAGTCCTCACCGCGCTTCCATAACCCCCACAACCCCACTGGACATTCAGTTCCCGGTTTTTGTACGAAAGGACTGTTCACAGCACACAGACATAAGTCAATGCGTACAAAACCTATTTTCGCCTGAACCTGAGTAGGCGTTACAATGCTAGCGCCAATTAATGCATTAACAGATTTCTATTGTTTAGAACAATAAAAGCAATGGGATGAGAGGTTTATTGTATATATTGTATACTCTTAGAAGCTAAAGGCATCAGGTAGAGTCATCGACTACTAAATGTCTCAATAAACGACTGCAGTTCATTCATAATACCTATTACTCATACTCATCATGTTTATTGACTATCAGTCGTAAGTTAACAGATATCATCGTGGGAGATGGACTATACTAATACTGATTAGGTTTAACTACTATTAGTGAACAGACATCATTGTTTGAGATGACCCTCACCAGATTATCCCTTCTTATAACAACAAGAAACATCAAAGGTGAACCGCAGGTCGGCGTCCAGCGAATAGCAATTTTCAAAAGGTCGGCGTCCCGAGAAGACACCCTCCCGTTAGCCCGATCTGATCAGTTGCCCCCTGTTCACCACGGGGAGGTGGAAGTAGGTTTTTCAACAGGATTTTTATGTGAAAGTCATCTGTCGCTATACGTCTTCAGATTTTCCGGGCAAGAGGCAATACACTAGTGGAATCAAATGGCCATTTTTAATTCCATTTACCGAATACAGTTGGTAGAAAAATTTCGGGCAACACTTGAAAGTTCAATCAACAAAAAATTATTCCGGATGTTGCGTTCTTCTCTCTCTGTATATAGACTGGGATAAAGACAACAAATCCAAGGTGTTTATAAATGTGCTGATCATTCATAGAACAAAGTTCTTTTCTGAATATTTTCGACAGCCGCGATGATACATCGTCACTTGCTCTTCGTTTCACGTTGGTTCTTAAAACTTTTCTCTCCATTTTCCTTTCATCATTTTCGTGATTTTGGTCTTTACACTGACATATAATGTTGCTCATTTGGCTGTCTGTATGGATCGGACCATTGCATGATTATACTGTGCACGTCCATGAAATACGGTCGTTTTTAAGGTGGCTCTCCACTCGATAGGAATATCCATAAAAAATCAAGCATTGCTTACCTCTATTTGTCTTATTAGTTAGTGTAAAATCCATGTGATAAAACTGACAAAAGCTGATAAAACTGATAAAAAAATAACGCGTTCTTACAACTCGCAATAATAAATCTGTTAAAAAAACGTGCAGTTGGCCTACTACAAAACAATAATTAGAGAGAGTATTCCCATGTCAAGCTGGTAAGGCTTCAGCTAATCAAGCATGCTTGACCGATCACGCTTCAGGTAATCAAGCACGCTTGACCAATCACGCAAATGTCGGACCAGGGCTTCAGAAAAATATCCCGCTAGGTTTTTTCTTGGCGTTAGCAATAAAACTCGCAAACGTGCGGTACGAGGTGAGATGGGTTGGTTGTCCCCCTTTACAAGGCAAACGATTGAGATTGTCAGGTTCTGGCGCAAACTTTATTCAACTAACCATAGTCAGATAGTAGAGTCTGTTCGTAGATGGTCTAATAGTCTGTCAAAATCCTGGAACAATCGTGTTAAGAACTTGCTTTCAGGCATTCATTTACCTGTATCGGATTTGTATAATATTTCCCAGGCCGAGTTTGTTTCTGTCAAGGACCATTTACAGTGTTTTGACTATCAAGACTGGCTCAGGTCGTTGT
>JAUELE010261019.1:0-10376 GCA_031471655.1 Diodora aspera | reverse complement strand
ATACAATTAGTTTGGGACCAATTATTATTATCATTAGTTTGTTATTGACCTTGAAATTCCAAGTTCCCCTACTTTGTATTAAGAGTATATATGGTAGTAGCAAATAGAAATGATATGATCATATCTGCCGAGGAGTAGGGGATCAAATCTAACAGTTTCTAGTGGTTGCGCTTCCTTGAAACCATTGCATATCTGACTCTCTCAACCGTCCGTCATATGCCCTGGAATTACTCCTATTCACATAGATCGTTCTGTCAGTATGGAAATGTGCTAAATATAGACAACCAATGAAATTTCACGTTAACTGTACGAGGGGAGAACTTTTGATAAATTTAAACACATAACGTCCTTACTTCGTTGAGTGTTAGGAGAGACACGCCACATGTTTGGACCCAAGCTTTCGATATGGAAGTTTCACTAATTAGTCAAAACGCCCGCCTCGAGACGATAGTCGTGAATAGGAGTGATTCCAGGGTATATGACGAACTGTTGGGGGAGTCGTGTCCTTGATTTCGAGGATGATGGCTGCTGTGATAAGATGCTGGAGCCCTAGGCCCTCAAAGTGAGTTGGAGAGAAATAAGAAGTGTGTATCTTGAGGCGTAAGTTACCAAAATCGGGTAAAACAACCTCTGGTAGCCAGACATGCACGAATTCGTCGAGGCATGTTTTTGATCAGGCAACCAACGTCAGCTTTGAATCATTCGCTTCCACTCATCAGTGCGAGCTACACTGAAAATGTTGGAAGGATGTTCACGTTGACGAACACGTCCTAAAGGTGTTCAATAGGTGAACTGGGTGCTGGCCATGACATTACTTGGATGGTTTTCTGTTAGAACTAGGTCACAATCCTGACACGATGGGCACCAGCATCGTTATCTTGAAAGATGAAACGTTGTCCAACACGTCGGGAAAATGGCACAACGAGTGGTGAAACGATGTTGTCCCAGTTGGTGACAAGTTAACAGAACTAAAATATTTGATTGCCGTGCATGTTAATGTCTTCACTTTGCATTTGCATAAGAATTAGTCACAATATACTTTTAGTACCCCAAATGTCGGCAACTTACTTTTTGTTTGATGTGTGCATTGTCTAAATATAGCATCTCATTAATGTAATATTTTTTTTTTCGATGTAGGCAAACAAAAACTATCTGAAACGGGAACATATGATCACTCATACATTGATGCAATCAGTTTTTTTCAAGGTCTGGTGGATTGATACGGATCATATAGACATTTATAAACTTTTGATTCTATTATTGTCATTTTTCTCAATCAGCTTATTGGAATTACATATATAAAACACAGATAGGGCAACATTGAAACATAAAAAATGAAAAACAATTTCAACATAATTGTCAAAACTTTAAAAACGTACGTATTTCCAATTTTTACAAAATAATTACCAATTTAACTGGCATCAAAAAAACGGAGAGGCCAGTATTAATGTAATCTACGCTGTTGTCTTTCATCCCGGGGGAATATAATTGCCTTGTGATTTTCTAACATTGTCTCCAACTGATGCCGATTTGTAGAAAACACTGATAGATGAGATTAAACAAGTGTGTATATATAATTGTGTGTTGGATACAGGAGACATATGTCTCCAGCAGGATGAATTATCTCCCTTTGGGTATTATTAGTGTCGTTGCTGTTATCTTGGTGCTAGTTCTGTACTGCAAAGACAATAAGTGGTTAATATTTCAGAAGGATGAAGACTAAACGAGTTTCAGAACATTCTGCAGCCATTAGCACAATTTCGAAACGGTTTTACTACCGCCTCTTCTTTACCAAGTTCATTTCATGTGAAAGCGGACTTCAGTGAGTGTCTACAAAAGATTAAGAATTAAATCTTTCTTTACTTTTCGACCTATTTTTGTTTTAAATAGATCGAATGATGCTCAATTGAATACAAGAACGGTGCACAAAGCGATACCACTCTGACATTAATTAGACATCGCAGAATGCGTTGGTGGATCGCATTAACGTCACTTACATGAACACAATTAGTTGCCGTGTTTGTTGTAGAATCGGTTAACGTTAACACCTTTTTATTTGCTAAAGTCTGGATATCCTTGTGTTTAACCGTGGGCGAGATTGAAAAGTTAATTCCCTTCTATTGTTGAAATATATACTTTTACACAGATTCTTAATGAAGACATTTCATGTTTACATCGAAAATAATTATTGTGGTAACCACTCTGGTGATTTTCACATGAGTTTGTAACACATTGAGACGACAGAGATGATTGACCTGATAGCACAACGTTGTTTTGAGTAGTAAAGAAAAGAATGGTCAGTGACTACTGACGCACTACCTGGAGAAATTGCTAATAATAATAATAATAATAATAATAATAATAATAATGACGATGATGATGATGATGATAATGATGATGATAATTATAGTAATAATAGTAATAATAATAATACTCTGGAGTTTGCATACACGTAGCACTATATCCAGGCTTGGTAATTAAAGCTTGCTCGAAGCGCTTTACATTATTACCCTGGTGTAACCTAAGCAGCCTATTTGAGCGCTTGAAAGTTAATGGCCGGAGGAACAGATACCAAGTTACAGTTAGGTCAACTGAGGTAGTAACGAACAAAGTCACTTGCCCAAGGTGACATCACTGTCACATCATTATAACCCCGGCGTCTCAGTTTAAGGCAGGGCATTCGAACCCTTGAAAATATGAACACTTTTTGTGCCAATATAACATCTTACAGTCTTCCTTGTGTATTGTTTGGGCTGGGTCATATTTGCATAGTACTAAGCGTGACCTGCAGATGTCACCACATCAAATCATCCAGCTCTCTACTTGTAACCTCGCCTTTCTTTCTGCAATAACCTGACAGTGCGCGATCTTTGCAAGGTCACTTAAAACACCATCAGCCGAAGAAGAAGAACAAAACACTCTGAGGAGAATTATCCGTCGAGCTGAACAATGACCACTGTTGGACCAAATCGTTTTCGGATTCCTTAAAATACCACTTGAATCAATAAGGATGATTACGGAAGTAATTATACCTGTCATAATAGGTATTACTCCTCATAGAAGCAGATGGAAAGAGATATTGATCTTGTCAAGACATGATGGCCACGCAGTTGTCGCGCCTATAAACATGTATTAGGGTGTACATATGCGATCTTTAAGTGTTTTACTGCCATGACGAATGGCTTTATTGAATAACATTTCTGACATAACTCGACAGGTAATGGGTAGTGGTGCAGATTATTATAGACAACAAAAGCTTGGAACAGTAGGCTCTCCAAGAACATAAATGACATTTGTCACTTGCTAACAATAACACAGCACTATACCAGTAGACTATCGACAAAATGGGAGGTACCGAATGTACTATAATGATAATATTAATAATAATAATAATAATGATAATAATAATCATGGTGGTGATGATGATGATGGTGTTGATGATAATAATAATAATAATAATGCCACATATTGCGCCAAACTCCACACCACCAAGGGGCATGCTCAAAGTGCTCAATATTCTTACCCTGGTCACTTTGGACAATGCTCAATCAAGATCATATCTCAACATACAATCAAACATCCTGTTCGGCGCTAGAAAAACTGCCATCACATCCGACCAGGTACTCAATTTCAGCTGGGTGGACTGAGGCAATTGCAAGCAAAGTCGCTTGCCCAAAGTTGCATCACTGAGTCTGAGAGTCTCAGTGTGAACCTCTCATAAAAGCTTGGGGTGGGCCTACTGCTTCTTAAATAAGGGCTGGGTCTCCAATAAGGGCCGGGTTTCCAATAAACACCGCGTCAACCTAATAGACTTAAAACACTTAGAATGGAATTATGCATGTTCATAATGATATCGCCCGAAATTACGCAACAAAGAGGGTGAAAATATTAAGAGTCGGGTCTCTTATAGTAGCCGGCGCTTAAGCATAAATTATGACTGAAGGGCTCGAGTTCATTTTTAAAACACGGATCAGAACATTCTTATCATCATAATCAATTAGGGACATTTATCTGAAGACTTTAACAAATCTAAATATCCTTCTCGAAAAGAGTGTGTTTGTTTTTATAAATTTTGTTTCCTTCAACCGTGATAAAGTAAACACTGTCTTACACAACAGATATCTCAAATATCCAAATAAATATCCCTTTAACTTTTTAAAAATAGAAATGCGGAAATATGTCAGCACGTCAGGTTTTGTATCTAAATAAGCATCAGGGTGCATTTGTTCATCTGTGATGGTTCTCATACATAAGAAGATCATATTTCAAATTATTGAGAAGCTATCGGTCCAATGAAGAGATTCGTTTTTATCGAAGAAACTTCAAAAAAGGCTTTTAGACAGTTCATCGCATATGGCTTCTTACTTTGGCGTGTTTGAGCACCTCTGGTAAATACTGACCGTGCCAAGCAGTATGAATGCAGGTGTAAATGGCAACCATGACCTACTGAAGTGGGCGTAACGAGAAAAGGCTACTGTTCCTATCCTATATTTTTCTCGCCGATAATTGATATGCCCAGTTGGACGTCTGAAGACTAAAGATACTGTTTGGAAATTCCGTGCCCCTCTGAGTCTCTTTACCTGATCATTTTCTCTACATACGCAGCGCGCAATATAAACATACCCAGCTAAATGTAGTTCCTTGTAATTGCCATCAGTTATAGAGTAGAGGGGTTTAAAGATCTGTGTATCAAGCTGAGATTGTTTTCATTTCGGACAGAAACTATTGATTCTATATGGATCGTGCTAAGTTAATTCATCTGAGTGCGAATTGTCGGATGTTTTGGTAAAAAGTTAAGTTTTACTTGTTATGGTACTAAATGCACACAGCCGACCTTGCTTCACTGTTTTTTAGTTTTGAGTGGATATATGCAGAACAGCATGTAAAGTAAAAGAGTTCATCTTTACTGAACGATACACGAGGAGGCTTTGAACACGAAAACTGAAGTACAAAAAGCATGCGCACTAAACGAGTTTTCGCTCACTGAGTGATGTATCAGGAAGGCTTGGACAGAAAACCTGAAGTACTAAAAAGCATGTAAAGTAAACAAGTGTACGCTGAATGAATGATGCAATATAAGGAAGCTTAAGGTTTGAAGGCGAATACGTAAAGAGCACACATCAGCACGTAAAGTAAACGAGTTTACGTTCACTGAGGAGGGTGGGTTTGAACACGAAAACTGAAGTACACAACATCATGTAAAATAAACAAGTTTACGCTCAATGGATGATGCAATAGAAGGAAGGAGAAGACGTAAAGAGCACACAACATCATGTAAAGTAAAAGTTTACGTTCACTGAGGAAGGTTTGAACTAGAAAACTGAAGTACACAACAGCATGTAAAGTGAACACGTTTACTTTCACTGAGGCGGGTGGCTTTGAACTCTAGAACTGAAGTGCAGAAAAATCGAAAACTGAAGTATATTCAAGCAATCGACAATAGCATGTAAAGTAAAAGAGTTTACAGTTACTGAATGATGCATGAGGAGGGTGTGAACTCGAAAACTGAAGTACAAATAACATGTAAAGAACACAAGTTCACATGAATGATGCATGAAGAGGATAGCGTGAGCAACAGCATGTGAAGTAAACGAGCTTACGTTTACTGAATGTTACATGAAGAGAGTTTGAACATGAAAACTGAAGTACACAACAGCACGTACAGTAACCGAGTTTATGCTTACTGAATAAGGCATGAGGAGGATTGTTTGAACACAAAGGCCTCTTCAGTTCAGCGTCACCAACATGAACCATTGTGCTATCATTCTACAAACTTTATATCCTCCATTCCGTCTGTGTGATCGTGGATCACTACTTTATATTCTACTGCACAAACACTTGCCTAAATCATGCTGATTAACTTTAAAACCAAAATATATAACATATTAATGAACTGTGAAGCAATGGCTTAAAATGCGTTTGGCCTATTTGCAAGTCGGCCTATTTGCGCGTTCGTGGTGCTTGAATATGTAAGAAGTTCGATTTGTGGAGTTATTCACGAGATATACGTCAATTCAAATCATATAGATTGCATCAATAAGTGTTTTACCCCTTGGCATCATTTAGCATTATGTATCCGACCTAATGCTTCCTATGGCTTGTATCACTATTGAGGGCTTTGACCCTAAAGTAGCATTCGAGGCTATGTATGACGCCGTCTGGAATATGAACTATTGAACGCAGCTCACTGTTATACGTGTCTGCAATGCTCTACAAGAATACGATATAAAAGGGAAGCAAGTATTTTCTTCTTTTATGAGTATCCTGGTAGCCTTCATGTATTGCAAAATTGTGAAATGGCCTAAGACGTTTCCGAAGACTGGTGCATAGGTTAAATTTAAAGCATTTGTGTTTACGTTTAATTGGCTTTACACAAAAGTTGTCTTCACCCGGGCAAGGTTCCGCAGAGATGCCTAATTTCATTTATAAGCTAAAATTGTTTTTATGGATACTGACAGAGGAGAAAACGTTCCCGCAAACTTTCGCCATTGACTGTAATGATTGTCAATTACATTAGCCAGAATATAAATACACCCAGGCAGGTATTTATCTCAGAATAAAGAGCCACGGTTATTTATATATTAAGTATCAACGATTTAGTTTGACTCTGGCTCGTAATTACTTTATCTTAAAAACCAACAATTTAGTATATGGAAATTCTGCAATTGTTCGATTATTTGTTGTATTTGGGATTGCATTTTCTTGTAAATAATCTATTCTGCTCTGGTTTGGCTGGTGTACCGTCCTAGATTCGAACCCACGTCCTCGGTGTCGGGTACGCAGTACCAAAGATCAGCGATGTTGACCATTTGAGTTTGACATGATAAAATCTTACGCGTTTCAACACACAATGTGCACCTTACCCAATTTCATTTTAATTATGAGAATGCTTGACGTGTCTTGTCTTGCCTTGTCTTGTCTTGTCTTCCTACAAGACGCACGAATCCGCCATTCTCTTGGGATTATCATTGGTTCATTTGCAACGGTCGAATTTCAAACAAGGTAGAACTTTCACAGATCTCAAATATTAACACTCTTCTAAAACAATGCAAATATTATTTATTACAAGACCAAAATATGCTTTTTGAAACCCTAAAAAGACGTTCCTGTTACAAACCACGTTCATTTTATTCGTACAGTTTTGAGAAGGAAGTAAATCTGCATTTACTGCATACAAACATTTAAACATAAACTCAACCTTGACACAGTATACTTTCCAACCTAGTAACATCGTAACAGTCTTCATCTCTCCTTACAAATGCGAATATTAATGTCTTACTTAACCTTATCAGTGGATCAAAAGCCAGATTAGTTATGTCAGGAGGGAGTTGGCCCAACTTAAATCCCGTTAACTTGAATATCAATTTGAATCTCAAGGATGTGATAAGAAACCACACACCATGGCCTCGTTAAAATGATTTTTCTTCCGAATAGAATTATATGAAAACAATCGATATATTCTATGCATAAGAAGTAAGGGTGATCACCAAGACATGTATTCTGAGCTATACTAACGTCGAAAAGAAACGATACAGGAAAACTTTACCAACTCCTGTGTCACAGTTCAGCAAAGCCGTTCTTACGTGTATGAAGTTTCATTTGGTTTGCACCATTCTGAAACACTATTCTTTTGAATAACTATCTCTGAAAATAGCCATAATTAAATGTTGTTTCGTTCTCTTCCGTCATCTTTGAAAGTCTTGGTATAGGTTCCTTTGGACGTCACGTCACGTCACATCAGTATATAAGGTATAGACAGCTGGAAACGTTATGATTATATCTAATGGTTGCTGTGATTACGTTGTGGACCATGGGTCGTTAAGAGGTCGAGAGTCATCAGTGGAAGCAACCTCGTGTTCTTTCAGAGTGATAGGTTGTACGTTGACGTACACGTTTGGCAATGACGTACACATTGGGCAATGACGTCACATACGTCTTCAGTGAGGGAGAGGCCTTGACGGAATGATGGCCATGGCAGTACATGAATGTATTGTTGTTTCGGGGACTGGATCAGCATCCTGTCACGACGGACCAGAAATCATTGTCTTGAAAGATGGAACGTTGTTCAACACGTTATGTAATTGACGATACGGATGGTGCAATGATGTTGTCCTGATAGACCCGTGACTCTGCCATGGGTAGTCTGCAGCGTAGGTCTGCCAGTTATAATGACATACCATTAATGGGACTACCCTCAACACGACCATGCTGTATGACGGCGGCGTCAATAAAACGCTCCTTCGGTCTTGGAAGTAGAGCGTGAACCTTTATTCGTCAGAAAACATGACATTAGCCCACTATCAATTATCCCAGTGCTAACACCACTGGCAACTCTGCTTTAAATGAAGTGCAGTAAGATGTCGAATGACACTTGGACGTCGTGAAAATGCCATTATGTGCAGCCAATTTAGCATCATCTTGGAATGTACTCGTACACCAGTTGCCTGTTTGCAAACGATTTTTCATGCCATCGCTATCACACATCTCCCATATGTACAAGCGAATATAATGCTAAAAAGATCTTCAAAAACCTTTAAGAGAAACTCATATAGATTATTTTGCCACTGTCTCTGAACTATCATAAGTAGACATTGTTTAATACGTCATTTACGTGAAGGGGCTATACATCTCACTTAGCGAAGACACTGACAGCTTTCGTTGATAGACTGACCAAAATACTTCTGTCTATTGTTTTGGTGATAAAGTGGAATGTTTTTGTTTCACTTGACTTGAATATCCTCCTCGTTGTTCAAATATACAACATATCTATCGTGTAGAGGACATTAAGAGGGATATATTTGCATCTTAACATTAATACGTAGACACTGACATTTGAATATTGCGCTACATGTACCTATGACCCGTATGTATGACATTTCTAATATGATTCGAGAGCAATCATTGCGGGGAGGTAACTCCGCCACTGTGGACTATTTGTGACACATAGTAAGTCTGTCTCCATGACAACGATACCTTAATTCACGAATATAATTTTTGAAGAAATATTGTTGCACAATATATGCAAGTAGTTGCAAATTATTTTCAGGTGTACTCATCATCAACTGTTTGTGATTATTAACCCATTTTTAATGGTATTATTTCATAAACATACATCATGTAGTTCTCGCAGGTATTTTAGTTGTGAGGTGGCGGACTTCTGGGCATAAGGCCTCGGCGCTTCATCCGCCGATTCATGTCCAAGATGTTAGTGGGACGTAGGTGAACTGACTCGCGGGATGCTTGTTTTGTGATGGGTGTCGAGTTTTTTCAAGGCAGACGTTATACACATAACAAATGACATATCCATCCCGACTGACACACCGAATATACAACATTATGTCTTTAGATCATATTTTCCTTGCAAAGTAGTTATCACCAATCCGAAACAGTAGCAGAGAATGAAAAAAGTTCCTTTCGTGCCCCTTCTTTTGTTTTCTGTATACTAGCATGCCTGTCCCGGTGTAAAATGAAGCTTTATATCCAGATAAGTATATCTGTAAGGTAGAAAACGCACATAACCAACCCTAACCCTAAACATTCACTAACCCCAAAACCCTAAAACCCATTTTGTGTTGAGCGGTTGGAACGATTGGTAGCAGAATAGCTACCTTGCATTCTGCAATCCCACGAAAACAAATAATGCTGTATTTGATCATTTCCTAAACTGTCACTGAATGTTCATAGCATATCGGCCTCGGGAGTTGACAAATACATATCAAGAGAATACTAAATGTAGACCAATTGCTGAATTCTCGGCTTCCAATCCTGGACTGGGCTCAACAAAAAACAGTAACAGAATAGCTATTTTTACAAGGAAATGTAATCTGAAATAACTTATACATATTCGATCATTTCCTAAACTGTGACTGAATATTCACTGTCTGGGTACAACAGCAGTGTTATAAAAAGACTAAGCAACGATTATCTTAGAAGATCGATATTGGCGGATGACATTAAACCAAAAATTCAGGTTTAGCAGTCTAAAGTGGCAGAGGGTCATATATCTTTCAAACGGATTTCCCCTACAAGTATGTCAATATCGACGCGACTGCATGTATCTTAAAGCGTCCGGTGGTACGGCTTATTTTTTGAAAGATGGATGCAGTCTCCCCACAGTGACAGTTCAAGATCTCTAAATTGCTGTAGAGTAGTGTGCACCTATCCATAGAACCCATATGGCAAATGGGCAACTTGTAAATATGAATTCCGGCCAAGATAATTACGATCCTTGGATTAACGAAGGGCCTAACTTGGCCAGAACCCTTTGCTTGGATTGGTTAGCAGTTTTCTGGTCAACTATGCATACTCATGCTTTACTAGAGAGTGGAGCAGACTTTTGTGTGTTGAATCCTGATGTACTCCAGAAGCTTGGTGGA
>JAUELE010260998.1:0-10376 GCA_031471655.1 Diodora aspera | reverse complement strand
TTACTCTATCAACAGAAAGACAAGCTCTGAACATCGATTGGCGTACCTGCAACTTTGATTATGTCCCTTTAAACAATAAATACAATAATTGCCAATAGCCTTAAATTTCCAAGGTCAAAGGCAGGGGACACGGATTTTAGCGATGTATCACCAACCCATCAATTTACCAACCCAGTTTCACCCGATTGCAGGGAAAACAAAGACCGTAATCATATATTTCTCATTTTTGTAATACACAACTATGTATGCAAATATTGAATGTATTCTCTGCGTAGAATAAAGGATTGCATACAAGATATGCACACAAAAAAATGGTTTTGTAATACTATCTCCCCCCCCCCCCCCTTCACCCCACCCTCTCTGTCTCTCTCTCTCTCGTTAGGCCTATAAAATTTCAAATTATTCTATACATATATCACAGTGACTGGTTATACACACTTTTGGACCTTCAGATAAGCACATCATCCAACAATTTGCTTACGTCTACAAAATTATATATTACACGTATAAAGTTCAGAAGACATGTCGTGGACGGTTCATCCTATTTCAGCCCGACAGTCCCTGGTATGTGTATGCGGTGACCTACTTTAATAGCTACACGCCTTACCTATACTTCTATATAATAAAATAAGACATTTGTTTTCAGATACTTCTTAAAACTATTAAATAAAAATCAGAAAAACACGATTTCAGCAAACTGCATCTTTTAGAAGAGTTCGTGCTTTGCGCCAGGAACACATGATTAAGTGCGGCTTGGTTGAACTGTACATAACGGTACCTCCACCGCTCGTTGATGAATCATCGCGTGGTCACCGCCTTCTCAAGTTGGTAGACAAGTGTTGCTCTAACTCGCGCTGAACAAGGCGAGCCAGCCTGCATGTAGCCAGGCTCGAGAAACTTCGCCAAATTGATTTTTCTCGTCAACAGCCCGTCCTTCGCCGGGAACGAATCGCGGCCTCACAACAGCGACGCGAGTCTGGTCTAATGAAAAATAACTTTGCAACCAAACAGTGGGAATCATTTTGTTAAAATATGCACTGGTTATATTTTGTATTACTTAATTGCATGACTTTTTACTTGTGTCACGTTTTGTAGAAGCATATAGATCTGCTGTTGGATTTAGAAAGAGAGAAAATTAAATGCTCTGTTAAAATCAAATTCTCACTCAGGACAATGTCATGTTGACTAAACGTTTGTATACACTTAACATCAGACTAATGCTTCTTTGATCACAACAGCCATTTCATTATTCAGTACACACTGAAATTTGGAAAATTCTATACCTGATAGTTAAAAACAACATGAACGTCGAATTCGACATTTTAACCTAGCTGTGCACTTGATCATTTCATGGGTAATTATTTAGTAGTGACTATAAGGTACAACTGAGTGTCAAATATGTAGTGAAAAGAATGTAAAACGGCTTCAAAAGAAGTAAGATAGGGATCGAGATGTTACAGAAAATTATTATTTTATTATTAATGTAGCTGTCATTAGATCTACATGGGCTTTACGTCACTTCTCATTTGTAAGATGATACAAGTGCACACACATAATGTCAACGTTCAACGGAAATTTTAACATTTAGTTTGACAGTTCTATATTAATTTTTCATTAGTTTAATGAAATAGTCGCACTTTATAATTATTTTCATTCATTTAATGAAATAATCGCACTTTATATTTTCATTCATTTAATGAAATAGTCGCACTTTATATATCATTCGTTTAATGAAATAGTCGCACTTTATATTTTCATTCGTTTAATGAAATAGTCGCACTTTATATTTTCATTCATTTAATGAAATAGTCGCACTTTTTTGGTTCCTTTTCATTATGTTCGACGTAGTTATAACGAAGTTATGCGTAAACAACCTGCTAGCTGGCCGGGGTCGAGACGTGTTGTTTGTCAGGCTTTGTGACCCCGGCTCTAGGAAACAGCTTCCGGTTCTCCGCACTTCATACAAACTACTTTTCTGTGTGATTAAAAATGAATTAAAGACCATACCTTAAAATTAATATCATAACAATTAATGAAATGGAAACCATCAAAACACTTACGCAGTTTATATATGAATGGATTTATTTGGAAAAACATATTTGTTAAAGTGTTGACCAATCAGAAGCAAGCCGATAGCCTCGCTGCTGTGTCTGAAGGCGGCTCGACGTCAGCTGCACTTGGAAAGACAAGCCATGTTCGGGAAAACCTGTCGATAACGCGGAAGATTGCTCGTCGCGTCTGAAGTGAAACAAGTCAGAAAAATGTTTGTCGAGAGGTGACACTGGAATTGGTTCGTCATTGTTACTTACCAACAGCCAAAACTATTCTACCCCAATGATCGATTCTGGAATTTTCAGTCTTCTTTTTGAGGTGAGTTGACCCATCAGCTGAAACAACGCACCCAGTGAAATCTAGGTCAGCCATGTCGGCTATGTTTCGCGATTCATCTGCAACACTTGTACTTATTTCTCTCCCTTACGTCAGATTGCCGTATAAACGTCTCATGTGAAGCAGTTTTAATTCATATTCAGTTACAAAATCATGAAATACTTTGATGTTGGTGAGTTGTTTATGAAACGGATTTTGAAAGTGGCTTCTCGCCATTTTGTTATCGTTGACTGGCCGGGTCATTCAGTGTTTCCGAAAAAGTGCCAGCAACAAACTTTAAAAGTTGTAATTGTATGAAATGTTAGTGCCGACGATGCAAATGTAGCTTTGGTATTCATATTGGGTTGAGCGAAACGATGACTTTGAAACTTCAGTGTAATTTGTCCGGCAGTTGGGTTAGCCTACAGTCTCGTGCGCTTCCTCTCGGCGCGAGGAGTTGATTCATACAACGCGCCAGTCGCGGATCGGATGCATGACTGATTCAGGAACTAAGGTTTCCTGTCCATGTTCGTGTAGGCCCAAAGTTATTTTTACCAAAATAAATTCCCGCTTCCTTGTTGTAGTGTACATTTCGTAACAGTAGTGAAACCTTTACTAGATAGACAAATGTGTTTTCAGACGAAGCCATGAGAAGAATCAAGTTTACGAGCAGCCTCTTGTTGCGTTTACTCCGGAGTCTTGTCCAATTGGAGGGCATCCGGACACTTTCAGGGACACATTCACCAGGTCCTTCACTGGTAATAATTGTGCCTTTGAAAATAGTTACCTGCTTCTATAAAGCATTAATTAGTCTTTCTGTGGTAGAGAAAGTGGAAACAATAGTTTATAAAATGTTAACCGTCTCAGAGATGAAGCATTTTTAACCGTTTCATTTTACTGAGTAGATCTACCTTTCAACATTTTATTAATGATCCTTAAAACAATTCGAAAAAAACCCAGATTTATTTTTTTAGAAAATCTTAAGAGTTTACCATAAAGCAACTTGGGCAGAGATTGTGATTTCCTGTCTGAAGAACTTTGTAGAATGGTTGTAACTCATTTCAAACTTTGAAAAAAACTTTTTTGAATAGTAACAAATCCACTTAAAGCTAACAGATACTTTTTGATAGGCATTTAGAAGTGATTGTTATGAAATAGGAATCATACTATGGATTCAGCTTCTAAGTTTATTTCCATTACCCTAAAATGTTGTGGAAATAAATGTAGAAACTGGATCCACGGTATGACTTATTTCAGATACTTTATGGTTCGGCAAAGAGTACTTTAAGAATCAGCTTGATCTCACAAGCATGCATTGTTGAGAATCGGTTTGATTTCAAAGTAGTCAGTAGGTTGATAGATAGCTCTTGAACAACACATTTATTTACCAGCCCTGTAATTATGTCAGTTGATGTAGCTAAAAGATCAGTGATTGCTGTGCTGAATATGGGATCAGATCGCATGTTTTCTGTAACCAGTGTATTTATTGCAATCATCATGCATGTGGGTTTGACATCTATCCTTTAGTTGAAAAGATCATGTTTTTAATAAGTCGAGTACCGGCTGTGACACTAAGTACTGAAAATTGCACTTGCTTATTTCAGCGAGGTAAAAATGTTGGTGTCAGCAAAACATCATCTGCCAAATGTGAAAACTCATGTTGTTTTATTTAAAGAAGGCAGTGCAGTCAAATTCACAACTTTATTTGTGAAGATCCATCATACCATGAAGCATGGCATTTTGTTAACTTTTCCCATGTAATCGCTAACTTTTATGTTGAATGACCTTAAGGAGACATTTGTTCCAATGCATTTGTACTCGTTTCTTTATAGAATGTGTCCATACCTTTAAAATTAATATTTTTCTTTTTCTTTTTGCAGTGAAATGCAAACTGATGTGACAGTTACGATGAAGCGGAAGCTGGATGATGTCATAGACAGTGATCACAATTATGGGTCACAGCGCCAGTCTGTCCTCAACATATCTATGTGCAAGTTAAAAATGGCGCCAATTCGACGGGTGGAGCCCTGTCTCCGTCGAAACGTTCTCATCCTGAATACATTGAAACACATCGAGACAGAGTTGGAGATGGAAGGCGTTTATTTCACCTCGCCCAGCACCAGCTCATTCAACATCACCGAGTCTTCACTCAGTCAGATTGATCTTGATCCCTTGCCTCAGAATACCACCAACTCGGCTCCGCTTTTGCCTTCTAATGCAACCTTCTTGCCTTCAATCGTGAGTGAGGGTCCTCTTTCACCTATGCCAAAACCTGTTCAAAGTGTAGAAGTTATGGACACTAGTGCTACTAGAGAGACATCAGGAAAAACTGTTTTGGATTTGGTGCCTTGTAAATTAGGTCCATCAGATTTTCCCTCATCTGTCACCTCACCCTGGTCCAAATTCTCAACTTCAAGATTACGAACCGAAGATACAAATAATAACGTTTTACCACCGTTTGCTAGCTTTGCATCCAGTTCCTCAGCCTTCTGGAATGAAGACTTCTTTGGTGATATAGACATGAATGTATGTGATGTTGAAATCTACTCAATCGCATCAGCAATGAAACTTACGCCCCTCAGTGCTGAAGAAGTAATTCATTCCTTTCCAAACACTTCAGGACATGCCAGTGACAGTTATCCCTTGTTCATGAACTCTCAGTGTGGGACCTCTTGTAGAAATGAACATGTCATGGACGAACTAGATAATATAATGCAAATTCTTGTTGGGATATAATGTCCAGTTTTCTAGGTTATTTTCAGATGGAAAATATTGCATAACAAAGACAATGGAACATTATTTTTACATATTTTTACAAACCCCAGAGACAGATATGCTGACATTGTCAGGTTAATTTATTGTGTTTCATGTTTGTGTGTACAGTCATAAGATGACTGATCCTCGCAAAACGTATTTATTGATTGGCATATGCTTTAATGTGAACTCGCACTGACTGAAATAGACCATCTACATCAACATCATCTTGTGTTGAAGTCGACACAAATTTGTCAAAAGGACTAGCAATGCTCACATCTTTTGGTTGTGATTGTCATTGTCATCTTGTTCAGACTGCTCCTTGGTAAGCTTTGGTGTTGAATCAGTTGACAGACTCAACATTATTTTGTATGATGAATTTGTGAATTGTGACCAAAACAACCCTGAAAACTTTCATTTAGTTTATTTGATGGTCAGATAATCCTGGTTCTTGTAAGGCATAGCCAAATGAAGAGAAGTCATCTATGGTTGGTTTTGTAGGACGTTGGAATCAAAGTGACATTTGTGTCATCGTTATCAGCTGACAAGTTTACATAAGTGAAATTTTAAAGTTCAAATCTAGAACTTCATATGGTTTGTAAAATTGCATTCCTTTTCTGTACGAAGCGAATCAAGGAAGGAAGTTTTGTACCCGAGTATACAACAATTGCTTCTCATGTGGACGACTATTTTTGAGATTTAATCATTTCCTTGCATAATCAACTTCCTTTTTGCATAAGTCGTTTTAACGCATATAGTCAGCTTTTTGCTGATGATTTTACAAGGGTCGGACAGGCTAGTCATCATCTGATAATGTAATGCGATATTTCATTTGTCATTGAGAATTGCATTATTTGCATGTGACTTGTCTTTCTTTGTGCAACACTTGACGACATCAGTCATTTTGATAAAGACTTTTTACGCTATTGATATTTCATATCAAGTTTTTAACAGATCATTACAAATTGAGCAAAACCACCTCATCTTCGTTGGCCCTTGAGCTGCAATTGATACCAATGTGTCTTATGCTTTGTGCAAAATTCTAGTCATGTGTGCATTTGCACACTACCATGGTTTTTTCAAAACAAAAAATTTAAGACACTTGAAAAAAAGTAATGTTTTGACGTGAAAATGTTTGGTATTTGTAGCAAATTTGAAACTTTGTGATAAGGGATAATATGTAGAAATGTTATTTTGTACTTTCTGATATGGAAAAAAACGTGCCATTGGTTTTTATTACAAAGTAGATAGTTGTGTACAAATTCCCATTTGATCATCTTGTGCTGGGGGGACTCAAAAGTTTTCTTCATGACTGCAATCTTTGTTGATGTTTGGTTTCTAACAGCTGCATTTTGCAAGTTTTATCACCGAGTATTTCAAACCATGTCCATTAAATTTTATAGATTCAATTCCAAATTTAGAATTTGGTCATGTTCACTGAATATATAAAGAAACAAAATGTGCCAGGAAGTAGGTCCGAGAAGTAAGTTGTGACTTTAATATGGGAGATCTATTATAGTCTATTTAGTCAGATGTCGGACTCAGTGAAAGGAATCCAGTCCCTTGTCACAATCTCCTCATGTCATTATCATTTACAAACTCTGCAGGTTCTTGCTAGAAATGCCAAGTTAGTTGAAGTTTTGTCTGTCCTTATGAGATTATATATTTGCCATGAATATATGTTGGGACAAGCTGTCTTGTGTCAGAGCTGATGTGATTGTATCTATGCCCTTCCCCACCTCGTGTGATCATGAGATTTATAGTTCCTTCAAGCATGCTTCCTGGTTGATTATGCTGTTCTCTTCATTGAAACGAGGTACATGACAGTCAGGCTAGATGTTCAGAGTTACCAGATTTGGTTTAGCATACAGAGATGCAGAATAAGACTTGATATTCTGTATTCAGTGAATAGAAGAATAAGTTACTGGGCTACAGTATTTCCTACTTTTCAGATTGGCTTTTACATCATGTACCTTGCCAATCCCCCTGTTCTTAATTGTAAGTGTTGAAGAAAAGCGCTTCCGTCAATTCAGGTACATACATCACTTGTTGCTTTGCACTGGATAGATTTTAAGTGAATATGACAGATTATATATCAGGGCATCCAAGTCTGGGAGAAGGCGGTATTTTACTACAGTGTTAGTATTTCTGAGCAATAAAATACCTAAGTCTGTTTAAAAAAAATCAACAATACTGGAAAGATATGTATTTTCAACATTTTGACTGGTTTAAAAATAACGTGCCATGTTGTGTTTTTGGAGAATAAGTTGAAATAATATGGGTCCAATTTAGTTGTTTTTCTGTTTGTAATTAAACATGAAATTTTGCTTTTGTTAATGTATTTTTACGCTTCAGTTATTGAAATGTACAGACTAAAACTTGCAACTCTTCCAGTTGATTATGCTCCAATCAACCTTCGAACAAAAATGTGATGGGTTAGGGGGCGTGTCTGTTGGGTGAGGGAATGATTCTCTAGTATTTGAAAAGTCCAAGATCTCCGTTTTAAATTAGCTATGTTCTTAGTTTATGAATTAAATTATTTGCACAGTAACTTATTTATAGCATGAGCTGGATGAAATTAATATATTCATTAAATGGCTTTCTAACCACATCTGTGATACTGCTATGCATGCATATAAATGTTCATAGCGTGTGAATTAAGAAAGTGAAAAGTTTATATTACATTTCTTGCAGTTTTCGTAGCTTACGTTGCTTGTATCGGTTTGTTTCTTGCCAGGTCTAAACTCCCCTATGTTATATACACATGTTTTGTATTTCATACGATGTTTGAACTTGTCATATTTATTACAGAATTATCACTAATTTATTGAATTTTAAAATATTGAACAATCCACGGGCACAAACTGACCAGTATTCCAAAGCGATGTTCAAATACTAACATTCAGTTCTGTTTTATTAACCGTCAGAGTTAACTTCCAAGGCAGCGGGAAAAAAGACAATAGTGACATAATATGCGGGGGTATTGTTTTGTATGTTTTGTTTTTTAAAGAAATATTAAATGATAGATGAAATATTATCTTCTGTGAAAGCCTCAGAAATTTGGAGAAAAGCTGCACTTGCCAGCTTATGCAGAGAGGCTGGAGAAAATCTGTATATAGTTGGTCTGACCCGGTTATGCAGCGGTTTGGGCCGTCCCGTTTATAAGGCGGTCGACTCGGGCCGCGTCGATCATGTTCAGCTTACGTGACTACGTAGCCATGGTTACCGGTACATAAACGACCTGGTTAGTTGGAAAATGGGTCGACACTTGCTCATTGTAGGCCAAGGCAACATCTCTCCACTGTTAGTTGTTGTTTAAGCTTCTAACATTACTTATGAGATAGAAAAGTATCAAAGCAAAATTATTTCCTCAACTTATTTTCGTAAGAAAAGATTCTAGGAAGAATCGCGTATTTTTTTTTTGTATTGGGTAATTTCATTATGGTTGGTTTGAAACTTTTCTGTTGCACATTGGCCAATTCTCTGTATATATTGTTTATTTCATTGTTCTGGAAGACATTGTTTTGTACAGAAAAAAGAAGAAAAGAGTCTTCAAGTTATTTATTTCATGTTCATATAAGTTGATCGGTTACAGAAATTATCATATAGATTGTTTCTCCTGTAGTAGAACATGGTATTATGCGAAATCCAAATACTATATTTTACTATGAAGGATATGTAAATATGCAACGAGTATTTTATCAGTAGTTCTACATCTCCCATTCTTTCTACTCTTTTGACATACTTTGTAGAAACAAATTCACACAATGAACACGTTAATAAATTCTGATGCCAGTACACTTTGTTTTTGTTTTGATATTATTTTGATCCTGGAGACCATGGGTGATTATAACTGCTCTTGGCATGAAGCGAGATTTCAACTGGTGTCTTGGCAGAGTTGTTTACAAGGTTTTTTGTTGGAGACTCTGCTCTGTGGGTCTGATAAAATGGAAGACGCCTGTTTACGGATAAGTCCGTTTCGTATAACTGCAACGTTGCTGAAAATATCATTAAATGTAATATAAGTCGTAAGCAATTTCTCCCTGCTAGTGAAAGTCGGCTGATCATGAGTTGATGTTTTGCAAGGGCAATATTTCGCCAAAACGCAACAAGATGTCAAGTGCAAACCTCGAGGGGAAAGGCCATTTGAAACAGATGACTAGAAAAAAAAGTTTAAGATCCCCATTTTAGTCGCCTTGTACGACAAGCATTGGGTTACTGAGCTTCTAGTCTGCCTGTCATTCCCCGGAGCCCTACGGGGTCACTGATGCTGAGGACCTGTTGATTTTCCTTGAAAGTGTCGACATCGGGAAGCCGTTATTGCGACTTCACGAGCGTCTGGTGACTGCCTTGCCCTTATAACTGACAGGGGCAGACCTAGGATTTTATAAAGGGGAGCAAAATGCTCAAATTTCAACCAATTTCGTCAGCTTTCATAATATTTTTGGTGTAAACATAGCTAAAAAAAAATTAAAGATCGAGCTAAACGGAGAGGGGCGTCTCCCCTGTGTGTACCCCTTCCCCCACGGAACCAGGCCTGTAATTGAACAACATATGTCTGCTGTGTTGAACAGTAACTCGTAACTGATGATGTGAACCTGTTTGACGTAATGTTAAGAAAGTTTGTTTCACATTGTCTGCGATGTATATTTTCACTGGGGAAAGTGAGACTATCGTGTTACGATCAAGTATTGTTGGTAAAATTTAGCGGCATATAAAATTAATGATTCAGCGATTGGACGTGGATTCGTTTAGGTTTCTGCGTACGGATATAAAAAGAGATTTTAGAAAAAGTTTTATTACGAATGTGCAGTGCAGTGGCCGATCCAGAGGGGGAGGGGGAGGGGTTAAGGGGTCCGGACCTCCTCCCACTTGTTGAAAATCAATTACGGAAAATTGTATAATCAAAGAGTCCGCGAACCCCCTGATGGGACTGAAATTTGTCACCCCCCCCCCCCTTTCAAGCTGGACCCCCTCTCCAAAATCTCGGATCCGCCCCTGCAGTGATACAAAGACTAATCGAATGATGATCAGAATTCATACCAAATCGATTTTTCTCTTCAGCGCGGATCAATGACGAACCAATAGAACTGACTACAGGAAAATGTGATATATTTCAATTTTGAAGAAATCTGATCTTGTGACAGGTCTCGGTACTGGCGGTCTGGCACGTGTTCTAATCTTCCTATATACATGGTCAATTGTTTTGGTCCCATGCACCCTCATCACAATTCTCCACATATGAGGGGGGGGGG
>JAUELE010260987.1:0-10377 GCA_031471655.1 Diodora aspera | reverse complement strand
CTGGTATATTGTTAATGTTCACAACTTTGTTAATAATGAAGCAATGTTCTATCTGTACTCGCTTTATTGCACGCCAAACACCTGCCCATCATACCCATAACCATAAGTGTGCTGATGACAGTAGAAGAATCTTGGCATTGCTCAATCCAGAGAGGATTAAACTTATTAATTTTGTGATCTTTTTATTATGTACTATAAATTAGTTCTTTAGAAAATTTGTAATATTTTCATCTTTAAATATTGCCTTAAGGGAATGTGAAACTGTTGAAATGTCAGCGTTACTGGACAAAAGTAGAAATTTGATGTTTAATAATTTGCTCCCCCCCCCCCCCCCCTCTGGTTTGAGAAATGCCAAATTTGTTCTACTGTCGTCATGACATTAATGTTTATGTGTATAATGGGCAGACAACTGGCAAACATTATTAATTATTAACAAAGTTATGACATTAACACAATGCCAGAGTTTATGATATTGCATGGTGTTTCGAAGGTGTTTGTGCAGGAGCTGTATATAACATTTATTTTTGATAGATCCATATCATGACTAGAAGGTAATTGTGAACGTTTAAATCGCATAATATTACCTTATGATGTATTTTCAGAATTCTAAAGTAGCAATATATAACAGAATGTGGGCTTACATGACATCCGCACAACCCAAAGTATTTGTCGACTCGATCGAAGAAGGCATAACGAAGGTGCGAAAGTCCAAAGGAAAATATGCGTTTCTTATTGAGTCCACCACAAATGATTTCACCAACCAAAGAAAGCCTTGTGACACGATGAAGGTTGGACCAAACCTAAACTCCAATGGATTCGGGATTGCCACGCCAGCTGGGTCTGATATAAAGTATGTTTAACATGCGTTTTTAAATATTTAATTTACATGTTAACGTGTATGCGGCATTACTGTTATCCAGGAGTGGCGACAGGAATTCCCTGACGAGGGACTGAGGTCCCCGGCAAGGGGTCTGAAATCCCCGACAAATACACATTGTTTTAAATAACACAATAAAATAAACGCATTTTCTCCGCAATCCCCCCCCCACGAATTGCTATATTTTGTTCCCGACCGGGGGGGGGGGGGAACTGAGGGTCCCCGACAGTGGGCTGTACACTCAGTGAAACCATTTTGCTTTTACTCTCCATCCCCATCTCTTCTGGGGCCCTGGGATTAAGCTTACTTAATCCGCCATTGCCTGTTACTGCGAGTATCGTTTGGTGATGCCAACCAATCTGAGAAAGACTTTAAGTTATGCACAAAATCCTTGATAGTGTTTCTACTGCCACCTCAAATCAGCATCAGTTAATGTCTGGGGGATGGCTAGATATATAACTACTGAAATATATACAGCAGACTAATCAAATGAAATGTAATCAATGTGTCGTTTAAGGAAAATGTTCGGTAGCGCCAAATCAGTCTGTCAAACCATACAGGGGGTTTAAAATACAAAAACAATAATTAACTTGTTTGAAAACTTGGAAGGGGGGCCTTTTTCGGTCCTTTTCACCATTCTTATTGCAAATCGGTCACCTGTTACTGCATGCAATCATTGTATGGTGTAGATCTGTTTCGAATTTAACTTGATTGTGATTAATCAACAGGGACGCTCTGAACTTCGCTGTGTTGGAGCTGAGAGAGTCTGGGAAACTGGCACAGTGGCAGAAACACTGGTGGTATGACAAGGGACAGTGTCCACCTCAAAGCACGTCCACGGTATGACTCGCTGTACATGTTGTCACGTTCTACAACACTGATATCGAACAGTGTGAGAACAGAAGCCTTATGGTAACAAACTCATGGACAACTTTATTGAGAGACAGGACAGCATGATAAAATCAAAACGGCAGAAACGTTTGATTATTGTTAATTCCCTGAAGGCAAAATATGTATTAAGACCTCTTTTTTCATTCTAAACTACAAATACGGATGATGGAGCAGTGTTTCAATGGCACAAATCACATATCTGAAACGTATTATTGCATAACTGTTATCATTTTCTACCGCTGTGCTGTAATAACCTATTATTTTCGTGGATTGCAATTCATCATAATGGTATCTGTGCGAAGATATAAGTGTACATAGGGGAGGTAATTCTTGTTTCAGGAAGGTGCACAAAGTGCTCTGACATTACGCAATGTTGCTGGTATCTTCTACATCCTGGTTGGAGGACTCATATTGGCACTAATCACGGCGGTGGGGGAATTCTTCTACAAATCAAGAGTTGATTCAAGGAAGTATAAGGTATTTCTGTTAGGGGAAGCCTGGAAGCTTTTGCTCTTGCAAAATATGTCATGATGTGAGACAATTTATTTTTTCTTGGATAATTGTCTACAAGCTATTTATTCATTTAATGTTACGTTTGATATTTAATGTAATTACAGGAATATATAATTATTAAATGGAGCGATTCCAGATTTTTTTTATTAGGATGCCGGAAGTTTAATTGCGACGAGCGAAGTCAAGCGGGTTCGGGGTATCGTGCCCAGGAATTTTGTAATTTATAAAAGGTCATCAAAGGACGCAAACTATTTCATGGTACATTTCATAATTATAAACTGAAAAATATTAAAATGTATTCCTTATCTTTGCCAACCATTTACTTTTTCTCTTGACTTATGCACATTATTTGTTTTCTCCAAAATAGTCTACAAACTACATATATGTTTATTTCAAAAATCGTCAACCCCCACCCCCCTAAAAAAACAAATGGTTGCTTCTTTACAGAAATCAAGTTTATTTCCAATGAAAGATCATACTATTTTCACATTCAATTAATTTAACCGTGGTCTCTCCGAGATAATGTACATGATTTTTGCCATATTTCATTCAGTTTATTTTCTGCAGTTAGAATTATTTAAATTAATTTGTGATCATTCTTACATATATGTATATGTTCATACTGTTTGTACAAATGTTCCATTATCTTCATAACTGTTTGATGGTACGATGTTGTACTGTGATGTTGCAGACATCTTTTGGATCTGCCGTTCGCTCGAAGGCACGGCTGTCTTTCCGAGGCCATGCGGACGCTGATGACCCCTCATCACCGCCTCGCAAGACCCTGAACACTGTGAGATGTTTTTCTTACTCATGTTACCTATATTCTTTAGTTTGTGTAGTTTTGTCACACAATAAACTGCCATTCATACTTAGAGACGCTGTGTAGTTTTGTCACACAATAAACTGCCATTCATACTTAGAGACGCTGGTCATGTCAGTGGTGTCACCCTGGGTAAATGACTTTGCTGTAAATTGTCTTCGTCTTATACCTGTGCTGAATTTGGTTTATATACTCTGGACATTTTATAACAAAATGTATTACAATTTAATAATAAAATACTTATACCTCTTTTAAAATATTAAACTGTTTTTTAATATTGAACACTTTTGAAATACTAAATATTAAATTGACGAAAACCTTGACCCATTATTAATACAAAACTGTTAATATAATTACTTTCTTGATTGGCATGTTTAGAAGTTGTTAGCATAGAAGAACACACCGAAACGTCATTCAAAGAAAATTAAAGTTAAAGTTAAAGAAAAATTAAAGTTGTCATCCATAACTCTTGTTGTTCTTCTATGAATAGAATGGTTGATAAGTGTACGTATTTTCTATACAGTGACAGATAACTTGAACACGTCTCGGTCGAGACTAAACGTATGCACTCCTGAATCAATTTGAAGCCATGAAGTGGTCCTCCCTGAATCAAGTATTCCGACTTATCATCTTGTTGCAGTACACATACACAGGACCAACACCAGTGGTGGGTATCGACCCGTACCAAGAGGGCAACACCCACACTCAAGTCTGACTCAGCCCGGACTTCATCGTTGTGCAGACTTTGTATGACGGTGATTGAGGAAGCTTGATTAAATGAAGACAGTACCAGGATCCTACCCACTCTGTTCGCACACGGAAATCACCACTTAGACCAGGAACAGCATACAAAGCATATAATGTTGTGACTTTGGGGCAATGCAACATGGATGTACTTCGTACTGATCACTGATTTTATTATTTAAAATGTATTTCTTTTTGGAGTTGCAATGTTTGACTTTTAATTTGAAAGATACATCACTTAATCTAACAAAACGTTTTTTATATAATGTCATGGTCTTGTGTTTGCTTATCTATTACTTTCTGAGTTTCAATCCATATCAGTCAACATCTTTATTTTATCTCTCATTGTTTTTAAGTTGTTTTAACGAGCTTACAATTGAGTTGTGTGGCGTGAAGTATTTTCCCTAAGTATTTAGGATCACTCTCTGATAATGAGAACAAGCATACGGGTCTGCATGCGAACCCATTGGTCCTCGGCCTTGTTCAATGTTATATATTGACTGTTAATCACGTAGACATATGTTGTTAGATATAATCACCTGTTTGCTCAAATGAACATAGATTATTATTACTGTTGCTGTGGATTTGCTTGTGATTTGACAACAACTGCTTGCCTAGAACTACGTGCTGCTGAGAAGCTACTGTTGGTGTAAGATGTATGCCATGGTAAATCCAGTGTACCTGGCACTGCTGAAAGAATGAGTGTAGCTCCTGACCTCACATTTAGGCTATTTACGGTATTTAAGCTACATTGTTTTTTTCAAGCATGTATTGACTTCATCCTTTTCGTAGTTCTGTGGTAGCTAGTGGTATGTGTCTACATTCACCCACCTCATCAAGAAAGTATTCTATATGCCAAAAAGTTCTTTCTGAAAAACGGTTATGCTCGAGCTTCATCTAATTCTATTTCTGTGAACTTGGTGTTGTAATTTTAACCCATCTGCAGTTAGGTCTGGACCTGGAGGCTCCCCCCCCCCCCCAGCTCGCGGCGTTTATATAGTGTTGCTTTGTCAGCATTAAATCAACCCAAAACATTATGCAAACTCGCCGAAAAGGCGACAACATTTTAAGGACTCCCCTAGAAAACAATGTGGTGGCTCCTTCCCTTCCCCTAAACACAAACACCTGGAAGTAAATGTCACATATTTAACTCCATTTGCTCCGAGATACTATTAAACCCCTTGAAGTAGTTGTATCATAGTTATTTAACTCCATTTGCTCCGAGATAATATTAAACACCTGGAAGTAAATGTCACATATTTCACATCATTTTCTCCGAGCTACTATTAAACCCTTTGAAGTAGTATTCACATTTCACTTTATTTGCTCCGAAATACTATAAAGCCCCTTTAAGGAGTTGTATCACATTTCATTCCATTTGCTCGGAAATACCATTCGAAATACCTCCATAAGTAAACGTTGATGTTCTTCAACATGAAACACGTGACTGAGACCAGTTGTTGTGTATCTATGCCTTTCTTGTCTGGTCAGGTAAGGCTTTCGTACGATGCATGGCGTGTCAGCAATCTTCACTTACAAATTTGTAGCCAGTTTTCCTCATTCCGTGTACAAGAGAAGTGCGATCCTGATCTTCCACGTGTATCAATATCCTTGCCTATTTCCCATGCCTGGGTGTTCAGTATCAGGCTGTATCATGCGGACTGGAGTTTACATCATTATAACTTATGCATGACAGTATTAAGTGTGGTCATGAAGCACAAATAATGCCTATGTGTAATTGTATTACTTTTTAAAATCATAATTCTTTAGATAGTCGTTACAACTTTCGGTTGGAACCCTTTGAGACGCAATTTTTAAATGCTATTTCACTGATGTAGTCTTTATCATTGATGAACAACCAACTTCCACTGTATAGTTTGAACGCTAGCCTTACTTTCCGCATGTACATATTACATGTAGCTGCTGTATGTAGAGTCGTGTGTATTGTAACACGGCGCGTGAAAGTCGTAATCAGTCTTTGAAAGTAATACTGTAACCTTTGTAATAAAACTTGTTGGAACTTCAAACAATGCGTTGTACTTCTGTAAATACACATTTAAGTTTTTCTCTGATTGTGTTTCACACTGGAGAAGAATTCGCATCCAAGATGTGTCTCATTTGGAAATAATAGCAACTCTTTAGTATTCGATATTCAAGGACTAGAGGAAACTCTGTGTTCACCTCCGGGTGGTTGTCGCCACGGTACAGCACCAGGACCCACCACCGGGTGGTTGTCGCCACGGCACAGCACCAGGACCCACCACCGGGTACTTGTCGTCACGGTACAGCGTCAGTACCCACCACCGGGTGGTTGTCGCCACGGCACAGCACCAGGACCCACCACCGGGTACTTGTCGCCACGGTACAGCGTCAGTACCCACCACCGGGTACTTGTCGCCACGGTACAGCGTCAGTACCCACATCCGGGTGCGTGTCGCCACGGCACGGCCACTATGTTGAGTTGGGCTGACTTGACCCTGGGGATACAGGTACTTTGCCTGGCTACAACACGGCGTTGACTAGTACGGAACTAAAGGTACTTTGCCTGGCTACAACACGGCGTTGACTAGTATGGAACTAAAGGTACTTTGCCTGGCTACAACACGGCGTTGACTAGTATGGAACTAAAACTGAGTCCTGTTCCACAGTCTACTATACAAAGATTTCCAAACTTAATGGACAATGTGTGCTAGAAAGACAATTGGGTTAGTATGACATGCCTTTCTATGCCTGTACAACGAATCAGAAGTCAATGAAACGGCGATTCTTCCGTCACATGCAGGCATTCGACAGATACATGTGCATATCAAACTCTTGGATCTATTAAACTGCTCTGCCTTCTATATTTCGTATACGTCTCCATTCATGGTTTATTTACTTGTAACATGAGATTTCACCAAATAACCGCATGTGATATTGGATAAAGTCCTTACCGAGCGACTGAAATTACAGTTATACAACGGAAATGAAGGATTGTCAGAGTATGAACTTCATGGGCAAACTTTACCTACATTGTATATAGTCTTGTTGTATCTCACATATTCGACAGACTTTGTAATTATTCATATCATATTCCAGCAACAGTTTTCTGCTAAGTCGACACTGTTTAGTGTTTGCTGAATTAATGAAATCATAATATTACTAATAAACATGCAGGTTATTATCCAGATCAGAGCATTGCTCTGTGCCGTATGCATTGATCACTATTTTAGAATGAGAGCATTTAAACCTAATTCCCATTGTTTATCTATATTACATGTCACTGGATGTGCAGCATGTTTCCACTGCAAGTTCGCATCACACTGTACACTCGTGATGAGCGGCACAAAAGTTCCTTTAAGCTGAGCTCATACCAATGTGCATCTGATTCATCACTGGCATTGTGCCGAGAATTTGGTTCAAGAAAGTTTTTGTAGACAGTGGAATGACTTCGTATTGTTTTGCTGGTATTTTGGGGGATAAATATTTGAGTTCTTCATCAAACATGAAGAATCAATACAGCATTTTCAATCAACTCGTTAATTTAAGGTTGTAGCTATTTTATTCGACACAAGCTGCATAAGAACTTTTGTAAGTATTTACATGTCATGGCCCCGGACAAAACTGACTGGCTGTGTCTTATTGACTAAAAGAATAACCGTCTTCTCCATTCGATTCTCAGCTCGCATTGACATTCCGAACTCTGGATGCCATTTTCCCACCTGCAAATAGAACCAGGTATATAACATACAATTTGATAGCAGAAAACTTTGATTGCAAGTAGATATTTATCAGTGAATATGTGTATTTTAGTACATATCCTTGTTATTTACTTTTGTGTAAGGACTGCCATGTCTTGATTCAAATACGTCGATGGTGAAGTTAGATCTCTTCCCGTTTTCATCAAACTTTATAATACCAGTGTGGCCCTCCATCTGAACCTAAAAGTATACATGTAACACAATATATTATGTAGCAAATTTATAACATTACATGTATTTGTTTTATTAGGGATTACATTTCTTTAAAAAGTGTGACTCTCCATCTGAACCTGAAAGTATAACGAAATGTAACAAATTTATAACACTATTAATTTTATTAGGGATAACATTTATTCGAAAAGTAGCTGCCCGGCTACGTGAGCTTCGTCCGGGATATTAATAGCAGAATAGCCACTTATCAAGAAAATTTTATCCCAGATTTTTCTAAACTGCCATTGAATATTTTACTGCTTCCTGATTTTTAAATTTTTGTAGCGCTTTGAGTACGCTGCGGCATGGACCAGGCGCAATACAATTGTATATATTATTATTATTATTATTATTATTATATCCGCCTTGAGAGCCGTGACAATTACCTATCAGGGGGTACTGAATGTCGACGATATCCGCCTTGAGAGCCGTGACAATTACCTGTCAGGTGGTACTGAATGTCGACGTTATAGAAAACATGGTTGCTGAACTTCGTCCACATCGCCAGTATTTAATGTTGCCTATTGATCCCTGACCCTGAGAGGGCGGGTTCTAATCCCTGACAGGGCTCAACTCAAGAAAACATTTAAACTTGGAATAGCTACATATCAAGCAAATGTAATCCCAAATAAACAGATAATGCTGCATTTGATCACTTCTTAAACTGCCACGGACTATTTCATTGCCATAATACATTTAGGAGACCAGTAAATAGGGGTTAATCTATAAGCCTACAGATAATTGATGTAAAACAAAACATATGGGTTTGAAAACCAATTATCTTATATGCTGCTTACCTGTTTTAAATGTTCCATGAGTAGATCTCCGTGTGACGTTTTGTCCACAACAAAGTTAGTACATTTGACTCTGGTAGTTGAAGGGTTGTTGGTTCCTCGTTTCAGCCATCCAGGGTGTTCCTTCTCCACTTGGTCCACTGCGCTCCGAAGTATATCCAGTGAATCGGATAACAGGGCGTCAGTGCTCTGAAATCATACAACAACTCTTCTTTTCGTTTGTCACATAAATTATTGGCTTCTCTATTTGACGGGAGTAATATACAGAAATAATCAGAGATCACTAAAAAGTGTATCAAACAACCTTTTTCACCAGGACCATTGTTACACTGATAATACAAATGCATTAGACAGCGTCACTGTCATATCAGCCGAAAGTGTAACCAGCACAGGCACTGACAATCTGCTGGCGTCGTATGTGCATGTTTTAGATCCAGTTTTATATGACCTCCTATTTTTGCCATCATCCTATATGGAAAGAGACATGATCACACTTCCTGGGATCCTAAAGGTTCTGCATTTGGATCCTAGTGATTTAACTGCGAATCCTCACATCCTAGTCAAATAGTTGAAATATGGCTCAAAGGTACAAACAAAATCAGGTTTCCTCAGATCCTGTTGGTTTACTGAAGATAACCTGTGTTAGAAACAGATAGAATAACCGACCTTTGTTTCGTCCACGGGACCAGCCTCTTGAGTACTCGTGGCACTGAGTATATCACCATCAGATCCAAGTTGAAATCCTGAAATATTCGCTGACGAAAGATCAACGCTGGATATGAGCGGTAGTAGATCCTGCAACGAAAAACGAACTTGTCTGTACCAGTTCCTCTTTAAGCTGTAAATAGTTTACCTAATGGTGAATGAAGTTGTCTGGGAATGTACCAGTGCCTCTTTAAAAGGCTTACCTAATGGTGAATGAAGTTATTTTGGAGTGTACTAGTGCCTCTTTAAAAGGCTTACCTAATGGTGAATGAAGTTATTTGGGAGTGTACTAGTGCCTCTTTAAATGGTTTACTTAATGGTGAATGAAGTTATTTTGGAGTGTACTAGTGCCTCTTTAAAAGGTTTACTTAATGGTGAATGAAGTTATTTAAGGGGTGTACTAGTGCCTCTTTAAAAGGCTTACCTAATGGTGAATGAAGTTATTTGGGAGCGTACTAGTGCCTCTTTAAATGGTTTACTTAATGGTGAATGAAGTTATTTGAGAGTGTACCAGTGCCTCTTTAAATGGTCTACTTAATGGTGAATGAAGTTATTTGGGAGTGTACTAGTGCCTCTTTAAATGGTTTACCTAATGGTGAAGTTATTTGAGAGTGAATGAAACATAAAGGAGTATAAAACTTAAATTACGTAAACTATAATAAAATGTGATGGAGGGTGAATGCCATTTTGTGATCAAGACTCAATGAAATAGCTTCAGAAGCACTTATCTTTTACTGCAGCAAAAACACATTAATTTAATTAAACACACACCTTGTCTTCAAATGTGTCAATATTTTCGAATTCACTTTAAAGTGAAGTGATGATATCACATGAGACCTGGCATATTTGCCAAGATCGACAAGAAGTCAGTATAAAGCGGAAGTAGTTGTATACTCACTAGCGACACCGAGTTGTATGGGGTACGGACAAAAGCCCCGCCGGACATAATCCCCTCCGGACAAAAGCCCCGCCGGACATAATCCCCGTCGGATAGAAGCCACCGGGACATAATCCCCGTCGGATAGAAGCCACCGGGACATAATCCCCGTCGGATAGAAGCCACCGGGACATAATCCCCGT
>JAUELE010260976.1:0-10379 GCA_031471655.1 Diodora aspera | reverse complement strand
CGTCGTAATACATTGTTTGATAAATTCAGGTTTTAGACTACACGTCGTAATACATTGTTTGATAAATTCAGGTTTTAGACTACACGTCGTAATACATTGTTTGATAAATTCAGGTTTTAGACTACACGTCGTAATACATTGTTTGATAAATTCAGGTTTTAAATTACACATCGTAGTGTTATGTTTGACTTTAAAATCAGATTTTAAGGTGCACAATGTCATCGCACAACATGTATTGTCAAATTCAGCCTTCATAGTACATTGCATCACACTGTGTCACAAATTCAGCATTTAAACTGTTCAAACACTGACAAATTCAGTTTTGAAAGTGCACATCACATGATAGCATGTTTGGCAAATTCTGGCTTTACACTGCACATCGTAACATTAACATTGTTGGAAGTAAACATTACACGATAGCGGTTAACAAACTCGGGCTTCAAACTTAACATTGTAACACGTTGTTTGACAGATTAAACTCCAAACAACACATCGCTTAACATTGTTGAACAAACTTCAAGTTCTAAACTGCACATTGTAACACACTGTTTAACAAATACAGCTTTTACACTGCTCATTATAACACATTGTTTAACAAATTCAGCTTTCACACGGCACATTGTAACACAATGTTTAGCAAATTCAATGTTTACACTACACATCGCAAAACATTGTTTGGCAAATTCAGACTTTACACTGTATATCACATCAAATCGTTTTGACAAATTCATCTTTTTAAATGTGCATCGTAACACATTGTTTGACAAATTCAGCTTTTACACTTACAGCCAAGATTTGATACTGCTCATGGCAAAACGCTGTATTTTAATGTTTGGTTAAAAATTGCACCTCGATCAACATTTTGGACAATGTTTTGGTATGAATTGCACATGGATTTAGTAATCTAGCTTCAGGCCTTACCCTGCGTTTCTTATCACTGATGTAATTGTTGTCTGAAAGGAAATACCAATTCTCAGAAAACACCAACAGCTCACTGATAGGCTTTGCTCTCCACTGAAATATTCAGCATTGTAATCTTGTATCTCCTACACAGAGCTCATACAACGAAAAAGGAAAAATAACAACATAATCATTGAAAGGTCACTTGACCTGAGGACCATCTTCAGGACCAAAAGATGACTGAACGTAAACAGGACTGCGGACAAGTCTCTAGTTCTTAATTAAAGAAGGCAGAGTCCCCATGGACCATTTAAATTAGTATTCACCAGTGACTAGTTGCCATCATTAGGGGAAGACAATGCAGGTTTCAGGCAACTCTTTTGGTGTAAGTCAGAGGTCAGATTAATTTACATAGCATTGCCAGAGGCACCACGTACACTTGAACTAAACATTGTCACGTTTTGTCAAAATAATGTTTTTGAAACCAATATTGATTAAAACTGGTTTATGACACAGGCACAGAAGGTTTTGTTGGCTGTGAAACTTTGGACAAGTTTAGAAAAGAAGTGTGTCGTAATGGAGTTATAGCTAAAACGGTACCTGCCCAAATCGGCACCCGCCTAAATTGGTGATAACGGCACCAAAATAGTCAAAACGGCACCAACACGTTCTGGCGGAACTGGCACCGGCTATTAGTCAAAACGGTATCTGCTATATATTTGTTAAATAATGAAATTAGTAAAGAGTCAAAATTATATATATAATGAGAGACCAAATGAAACATGAACAATGAAGATCGTATTCCGAAATAAAAATTTAAAAAACTTTCAACACGTCTGCTGTGTCCTTACACCTGCACTTATTGTTATTATTATTATTATTATAGAAGTCTTGAATAGCGCTAAATCCAGGCTTGTATAGCCTGCTCAAAGCGCTCGGTTCCCTGGTGTAAACCCAAGCAGCGACTTGGCGCTAGAAGGTCAACAACACTCCTAATGGAGAACCGGTACCATGTTTCCGCAGGGTCGACTGAGGAACCTCACGAGCAAAGTGACTTGGCCAAGGTGACACCACTGACATTGCCAGCGTCTCAGAGAGGTGAGGCGGTGAGCCAGTTTTAGTGCAGGAGGAAAGCCCGCATCACCAGTGGGGAGCTGGATGCAGTGATGCGGTGAAACATGCGAGCTACAGCTGGTACTGGCGAATCAACATTAGTAATTGAATACTGGGCATTTTTGTTTCCATGTAAATATACCTCTTTATGCACATAATTATAAATACAGTGAACACGTTGTTCATTAGTATCATGGTAGTAATACCATCATAAGATACATTACCAATTGATAAAGCACACCATGTCAATCAATCAATCAATCTTTTATTGTATTCAAGGCCAAAGGCCCATATACAAAAGAGATAAATAACAATAAACACAGATATATTCAGATAGCAGTGGTTAAATACATTTGTTCACAAGTATATACCGATAACAGCGGTTAAACACATCATATACAGATATATATATATATATATATATATATATATAGTAATGGTTTTGACAGCGTGTACATAGTTTTATTATTCTAGGCAACGACCATGTATATGTGGACATATATGTAACTTACGCAAATCATTAACACAGTGTACAGAATGCCTATATATTCTGAACAGGGTAAAATTTGTTGTTGTAAACTTAGTAGAACACCTATTACAATGAACCTCTTTGATTCCATTATTTTGGGATAGTTGTGCCACAGGTTTGTGGCCTAGTATTGAATAAGTCCACTGACGAGGCATGACAGGCCGAAACGTGTTACAGTTATATTAAGTATTATATAGTACATCACTGAATATTATAAATACAATTATACCATTACTTAAAAAAGCAGGTGCCGTTATGATTAATAGCTGGTGCCGTTTCCGCCAAAAATCTGCAGTGCCGTTTTGACTCACTAGGTGCCGTTATCGCGAATTTCGCCGGTGCCGTTATAGCCTAAACCCGTCGCAATGTGCCAGATATCAGGTACACTGTGCTCTTTCACCGCCCCCCTCTCGGACTACATATTACACCAATGAAACGGATGTAGTCGGGGTTTTTTTTCACTTCGACTGATGGCGTCTCCTGACAGGAAAATATAACCTGATCCTAAACTGACAACATTCATTTTCTATAACTAACGTGCTATATGTGTGTTGGGCAGATATGTTTCAGAAAGTGATGACTTTTAGATGGTTTTTCGTTAAAGGTGCTGAAAGTTCCACCTCTGCCGCAGAATGCAGAAACAGAATTACGAACACACATGCATATGTAGCAACACCATTTTAGAAAGCATAAATTATACGTTCGGAACAAAGGGTGCACACAATATCGACATGTTGACATCAATCGACAACAGTTCCAAACAGTCTCTGCACCTTTGGAAAATGATTTGAATATGAATGATTCAAAAGGAATTCATTATGACATCTCTCATGAGAATAATTGTTTAAACCAAATCTTTATTTCTATTCCTCGGGATATCATTGATCAGTGCGCACTACACAGAAACCTTCAATGACATACAATATACAGTATACAGTAGTTCGCCTGCTCCCTTTGTTATCCACCAGGCTTGATTAAGAAATTGCGTGTGCTCGAACTGCTGAGTGCAGCCTGTAACCAGTTTCCAATGTGACGGTATCTTCTCGCCAGAAGCAGAGAGAAATTAGCTCTGTTTTGTTTCACATGTGACAGGGGCAGTCTTCCGCCCTGGAGGACGAACTGGCGTTTCAAACCAGCAAAATACAAATAGTTGTGGATGGGCCGACGTTGCTCCGTCACTTGACTCCGAGTGCCACGAAATTCCAGCGCCCTGACGTGAGTCATAATACTGGTTGTAGGAAATATACTATTTAATTAAACACTTCTAGCCTTAATTTGTTGATAATATGTTTGATAGTAAGATGTCTTTTAACGTGGTCTAAAAGATGGAACATATATTTTATGCATCTGAAACGATGAATTTGACATCTTGTGTTTCTTTAACGAACGTGAATAAGGAGAAATGGAGATTTCTCTTCAGAGGGAAACAAGTTTTGTATTGACAGGTGAAGGGCGTGACGGTTGGGTGTAACATTCCAAGAAGCGCTCGACCTACGCCATGTTTCCTTCACTTGCTGATGTTCATACATCACGCACCTGTCTGCAGCCTGTAAATGACCAACCATATCAAGTTGATGTATTTTAGAAAACATTTCTCATTGTTTTCCTACGTTCCGGGAGCCTTGAGTATATCAGTGACGCAACAAATCAACAAGTATTTTAAGTTAATTTACAGAAAGTAGATTAAAGGACAATGAAACGCTATCATAAGTATTGTTTAATTTATACGTTGATGTAATGTAAACTAAGTATAAACACATACGCATAATTTTTTTAACCGCACAAATACAGCAAACTGTCGAAAATGAAGTTTTTATTCTCCAGTACACGACGAGCGCTATGCAGATTCCGAAAGTTAATTAGGCAGGCGGTCACGTGATCCGTGACGTAATTGTGAAGTATCGCCTATATCAGAACAAAAGAGCAGTGCATTCACTATATAATTGCGTGGCATTTAGAAGTCGGAGGAATTAATATAGGGAGGGATTCCTCGAGATTAATTTCGATTTCGATGTGGCTACTTAGCCGTTTCAGTTCGAAACAATTATCGGTAGATCAAGTAGAAAAAGAGAGTTCAGCGATTCTGATGTAGATGAACGAGGAATTATGAAGTTACTAACATTTGCATCAATTATTTTGTTAACAATGTTATGCCAAGGATACACATTCTAAATGATGTTTGTTACTTGCATGGTAGTATGTTTCCGTTAGACACATGTACTCAGCACCTTCCTGAAAAACGTGTCTCGTATACGTATATTTGTGGAAACAAAAGGTAACATAATGTTCCGGTGTGATGGAGTTAAAGTAACCTTAATGCACTCCGAAACGCCAGGGTTATTTTCCATTACATCCTTTCAGTTACACCCAGTAAACAATGACTTGGCGTTCATTAACACAGAAAGGTGCCTAGTGTAAGAGATTATTACTAGTCGATAATCCTTGTCCGCTTTGAACTGAAGTTTAAATGCCATCCCTGAGAGATGATGATGGGTGTTGAAGTGTAGCTACCTTTTCAAGCCCAAGAGAGTGTGCAAACAGTGCGTGTGTCCACGTCTTGTCAACAAGGAAGGAGAGCAGATGAAGTGGGATATATCGATTGCTCTTAAACTTCAAAATAGGTCTGCAATCGTGTACTGCAAAACCTAATGCACTCTCTTATACCCCAAAGTAAAGGGCAAACTTTCGCTGTCATTGATACATATAAAAGCAAACGTTTTAACAGGTTTAAACATTTTGGGCAAGTACTCTCAGCAAATATAATCACCTGTACATCTGTTTCTTATTTCATCTATACACACAAAAGTCAGACAGTACATTTATACACCACATTGTTATGTGGGACAAATAAACAAACATTTAAACAGACAGATATAATTGGATATTGAGGAAAAACACTAAGATAACCCCCGTTTATTATATATATTTAAAGAGTCTAGCGCGCCACCGGGAGGCACTGGCAACACCCACGTCAGTAAAACATCTTATTTTCTCGATACGATTGACAAGCTCATGGCACTACCGAAGCCAAGTGACGCCCATGCGTGTCATGGAAGAAGATTAATGCGGTGCCGAATATTTGTGAATACGTCCAGTGAAGTATCGGAGAAGCTGGCTGTCCTTTCATGTGAGGTTATGGAAATTGGATATGAATAGTATCGGAAGATTTCAATAGTAATAAGCGTCATGAACTCTTCTGAGCGAAAAACCAGTATGGAGTGCCTTGGGTCATCTTTCCTAAGTCTCTGTTACTGAATTGCAATGTAATGTTGCCGAGTGCGAGCAACCACGGGTTCTTCTTTCACAGACAAAATACATGTATGATTATTTTAATTCATGTGCAAATATACACTGTTAGTTGGCTGAAAGAGAACGCTATAGACAGTTATGTTGAGTAAAATCTATTGAAGGGTGAAATGAACGTCATCCCGTTATTTTAAGTGGGAAAGCCTTCACAGATCTATCACAAAAGATACCATACAATACATTACTAAATCACTAGTGTTAACACAAAATACATTCGCAACAGTTATTTGTATTTGATCCATACAGACGTCCAACAGAAACAACACCAAGGATTCGAGTGACGGATGAATACAAACAATAAAATATGTTGGATATGCAAGATCATTACTTGAATTCAATTACACTCAGTAACATCCGGAATCGTGACAAATGTGAAGATTTATGGATCTGAAAAAGGGCTCAAATCATTTTTGTATCCCTTCTGTTGGATGCCAGTACACATATGTACATCGCTTAATACCCTTTCTTTACTTTCACTATAAATGGTGGGCCTAATTCATGTAGATATGGTAAAGATACTTAAGCTTAAGTTACATCACGATACTTTTTCTGAAAGAACACTGAAATTACATGTATAAGACTTTAGACTCCGCTATACGGAAATGTGGAGGGCTGTAAATTGAACATCGACTTCGATACAAATTACACAGGTTCGATACCGTTTTACAATATGCATTTATACACCTTTGGTGTTATTATCTTTGTGTTTGCTGCAATATTCTAGTCACTGCTTGAAATATTTCATTTTTAATCATGGACTTTTGCCTCGAACTGTAAGTTACTTAAGGAATACTGAACCCCAGGATATGTGAGACACTGAGCTACGAATCTTGACGGCGTGCTGAACAGTGCGTTACACAAGACATACAAAACCTTAAGATGAGTGATTTTAAAAGCAAGAATTCAGTCAAGCAATGCAGCCGCTAGAAGAGTTGACATTTCCAAAAGCGGTTCTAATTTAGGCTGGTACTTTTATGTTCTCTTAATAACTCGGTGCAGTTGATATTCAGTTTAAAATAATGCACATTCTGTAGCATAAAACTGAAGAGATTCAATTCCTGTCTGACGGAGCAGCTCCTCCACATGTAAGAGCTTAAATTAAATAGTGCAGAGATTTAAATGTCACGACTCCAAGTGCTTGAGAGTGTTTGAAGGTGGAAACTCATTCCTCAAGACACATCAAGTGTGTACAGGTGGTGTATGATTCCATGTCGTGTAAACAATGAGATGGCGGAGATGAAGTAGGACATGTCGATAAATCTCAATGGTCCCTACATCTGCACGAGTCCGTTACTTTATCTTTATGACTGAAATGCAAATTAATATCTTTATGAACAAAGGTAGTCCAAGTTTCATCGAACCTCGTCAGATTAGACTCATATTTGTAACCAAAACCAATTAACAAACAAAATACATTATGTTTAATTGCTTACCTCAGAAATTGAAACAATTAGATTTTCTCTGTTGTTGAAATTACAAATTTATCTGATATAAAATGGAGTTTTTTTATGAATTACACTCTTGCTAAACGTTATCTCTGTCTTACTTTTTTGCGTAATTATTTACAAGATTAACATAGTTACGTCAATACTCATTTAACTGACAATTTAACCTCGTAAAGCTAATCTATTAACGAAGCATACAGCCCTGACAACAAATGAGTTGCTGCAGGTGAATAGCTATCTATACACATATTGAACAAAATGTTTTAAGTATGCTAGCGATCGGGAAAGTTTACTTCTCTACACAAGGAAGACCCTTATCATGTTCGGCATTCGTCCTTTATTATGTAACCCTCCCGAATCATGGTTCTCTAGTTTACTACAAGAGTTATATTATGCCGTTTAATTGGGTGTAAGTTGAGTTGTTAGTATAATTGATAACGCTGGCTTCCGTCCGTAAACTGTTCAATGTCACAGCTCTTGGAGCTACACATAAAACTGGGAATGTTTTGAACATAAACTCATTTGGGATCTAATTTTGGCCCCTTGCCCAAACAAAGTGGGCACGGCAGAGGGTTATATAGAAAGACAAAACAGGTTGTGTCATGTTAAAACTCTCCAGTAAATCTAAGAGGCTGTAACTTGGCTTGTGAACAGTATACCGGACGCATGTTAACATATTTTAATGGATTTGGACAAATTTTGAAAAATGTCCTCATATTGATCTTTAACTTGACTGCATCCATTAAACCCTATTGGACCGGCGTCAGACCTCTAGCTGTCACAAATATTGATGAAATTCAATAATACTAGGTATTCAACATCTTTGTAACATAAACTAGTTTGTGAGTTGCCGTGATGGGACATGGGCATATAGAACCTCAAGTTTCGTCGATTTGAGACTTATTAATGAAGCTGGGAGGCTGAAACATGGTTTGTGGACAGTATACGTGATATCTGTTAACATGACTTACAGGTTTTGAGGAATTCCTAAAAATGACCTCGTATCGACTTTTGGCATGACAGCATTCATAAAACTCTATTGAAATTACGTTACAACTCTAGCTGTCACAAATATTGGTGAAATTCAATAATACGTGTTATGTAGCATCTTTGTAACGCACACTAGTTTGGGAGTGGATTAAAGTGGGCCATGTGCCCTCTACGTGGACGTCGGAGGGGGCCATATTGAAAGATCAAGTTGTGTCAATTTGAAGCTATTTAATGAAGCTAGGAAGTTGAAACTTGGCTTGTAAACAGTATACTCAATACCTCTCAACAAATTCTTACGGGTTTTGAAGAATTAAAAAAAAATGTTCTCACGATCTTTAGAACTCATTTCGAATTATGTTACACCTCTAACGGTCACAAATAAAACTCAGTATATAGCAACACTGTATATAAGACAGTTTGGGATTAGATTTAGATGCTGTCCCTATAAAAGTTGGTGTAGCGGGGTGCATTATTGAAACATGAATTTTTGTCAATTTGAAGCTGTCCAATTAAGCTGGGAAGGTGTAGGTTTGTGGATAGAATACTTGATACCTACTGATGTGTCTCATGGAGTTTGAATTTTAACACCTCGGCATCTGACTGAACACATACAGAGAGACAATTGCATTACTAAACCTACCATATTCAGTAATTCGTTGACCAAGAAGTTATTTTGACCATTTGAGTTCTGGTTCCGTTGAAGCGTCAGCCAATTCTGTGCGCAAAACACAGCCATTAAACGTGGATGATCTCTCTGTAAGAAAGAATTCTTTCAAATATACCTTGCCGTATTGTATTGACAGGTGAAGGGTCTGACGGTTGGGTGTAACATTCCAAGAACCACTCGACCTACGCCATGTTTCCTTCACTTGCTGGTGTTCATACATCACGCACCTGTCTGCAGCCTGCAGGCGGGTCAACACGACTTGTCTTCATAAAGCCATATTCTGAAGTAGAGTGTCAGAGGTATTGATCCCTCTTTGTGTACTCGTGTCTTCAGAAGATAGATCGTAGGTGGAATACATGTAATATATACTAAAGTAAGCAGTAATGTACTCTCTCCTTTAAGCCTTCTGTGTTTTCTTTAACTAAACTGCGGGTTACTTCACGTAATTAAGGCATACACATCCACACAATTTTTAAGAACACATTTAACTACACAAATTCAGGAGTACATGTGCTTACGAAACGTGGAAGTCTGCAAACGTTTCCAACGTACACTTGTGACGCTATCTGATGCAAACAAATCGGAAATGTGGACCAAAATAAACTACATGTATCTTAACGAACGTGGGCTCATAAATGCTTAGGTATATGATATGTAATTTCATTATTATATGTTCATATTGTTACTGATGACCGACATATTGTTCCTGCAAGATCTGATCTTTTGCTCCAACTCGACAACATTCATCAGACTACAGGGCGGAGCGTGTTCTTAATACAAACAAGGTCTAATTTCATTGATAATATTCCAGTTAAGGAGTTATAGACTGTTCAACAGTGCTACACACACCCTCCCCCGCCCGGACACCCGGACAGGCGAACACAACCCACCTTATCGCAACATCAATACACAGGTTCACTAAATAAGAGCTTTGATTTTGTGTTTTACAGAACACTATATTCGTATCCTTTCAATGTGGAGAATATACGTTAACAGGACAGCCACTACACTACTTTTGTACCTAAAATCCAATATATAAACCCTATATGAAAGTTTTATATTATAAATTCTATTTCATGTGACCCGGACCAATGACCTAGTTAAACAGCTCAGCCGCCAAATTTGAATGTAACAGGTGTTTGGATTTACCTCAAGCTCACAAGGAAATGTTCTTTTTTCGGCGTCGGAGAAGACTCGACGTAGCTCTGCAAACATAAAGAACTTTATATCCAATCTGAATGGCTGAAATGCCGTGCGTGATTCCAGCCAGTTATCAGGCGTATATCTTGGATGGGTTTTGGCAAACCATATCTTTTTTAATTGCGTGTAAATGTGAGAACTCGCATTCAGTCCGTCGGGGGGGGGGGGGGGGGGGGGGGGGGGGGGGGGGGGGGGGGGGGGGGGGGGGGGGGGGGGGGGGGGGGGGGGG
>JAUELE010260965.1:0-10379 GCA_031471655.1 Diodora aspera | reverse complement strand
AAATGTCAAATTGTTGCTGTCACATCTCATGTAAATATGTTTCAGTACTTTAGGTTAAAGCCAGCAAATCATCATTACATCATCATCATCATGATCACCATCACCATCACAATGTTCATCATCAACATCAACAACAACAACAACAACAACATCTTATGATCACCATCACATCACCATAACAATGTAAATCATCATTATCATCATCATCATTAACACAATCTAATCACCACTATCATCATCATCATTACCATCATGATCACCATCACAATATTCAGCATCATTATCATTATCCAACCAGCACTATCGTCACCATTACCATGATCATCATCACAATCATAAACATCATCCCAATGTTCATCATCATCATCATCATCATCATTAACACCATCTAAACACCACTATTATCATCATTACCGTAATGACGATAGTGCTTGATAGATCATCAACATTATCTATTATGATCACCATCACCATCATAATCGCAATCACAAGTTTCTTTACCATAATCATCATTATCATCAACACATTTAATCACAACTATCATCATAATTACGATCATGATAACCATCACATCACCATCAGTGTTCATCATGATCATCCCCATCACCGTCACAATTTTCATCACCATCATCATCATCAGCAGCAGAGCCAGTAGCAATAGCAGCACGTGGTGTACGATAAGGAACTAACAGATCGACAGAGAAGACGTGCATAAACACCTGACTGTGAATGACGTTATGACAACGCATAGCTTGAAAATGCTCAAGAGATTCCTCAAAGGAGTTGGCGTGATTCCAGGTTTTAAACATACATTTTATTTTCAGTTGTCTTAAATCAGTAGATTGTAGATATGATATTACCTAAAATATAAAAAAGTACTTTTCAAATAACAAAGCCCGTTTTTTTTCTGGGTGCTATAATCGATCGTTATGAAATACCCCCGTCGTCATGTACTGTAACTGTGCAAGTACATGAAAGGGTCTTTTGTTGCTCGAAGTGCGATTGGAACTAATAGATGTAATTTTGTTGTACGGAAATAGTCACGAGTGCTTCCGGTTTCAAAAATGGCTACCGTTTAGTCAACTCTCCTTGAGTTTGGCCGAGCGCGACGAGATGATCTGAATGACATGACGTTAGTATTACAATAGTGCCATAACCAGAGCGTCTTCTCCTCACAGGGTTGTTCCGAGTCCTGCTTGACAGCAGTTTCCCATATTTCCTCAGCGAGTGATTTTCTCGAGAAGCCTCTTCACTACGCACATCACTACGCGAGCAGTACTTGACTCAGAACGAGACTGAGACTTGTCCCGGAAGTGCCTACTAGCTAGTGTATATCACTCTCAAAACGAGGCTCCACAGCCACTAATCGTGTAAGGCTCTTACAATGCATGTAAAAGACCTGCTTGTCAAAAATTAACGATACTTTCAAGTGCACTGAAGTCTGTAAAAGAGTATTTAGGAGAAAGCCTTACAAAGTAATTAAGTCAACATTTATCTTGGGCATTGTCATTGATTGTCTAAACTATAGTCCTAGATTGTCTATTGACTTCAAGCAAGCATTTAATCTCGCTCGAAGAGTTACGTGGGTTTTCTTCTCCTAAGGCTAAGAGCTTTCTCCTCAGTGCTTTATCAGATAGTGTGTCTTTGAAGCAGCTTTTGCGTTGAAGAAAACCATCAATATTTGAGATCATTCTAAACTTAATCTTTAAACAAAAAATATTTAAGCACTTTGACAAGTTCGTCTCTTAAGCAATTGAGTGAACGTTTGTTTTTTGTAAGTATACGCCATTGTTCAGAATGGATTTGAAGCAAGTACAATGGGACGGTGTGCCTGGATTGCGAAACTAGGGATGATAATATGAGCATTATTTGAACAATAAGATATCTAATAAGTGTGTTTTACCAATAAGCTACAATGTCTGTAATCACGTATCGATGCAACACACTGTAGTAAATATGACAATATTTGTAATCATGTTTCAATGCAACACACTATGGTAAATATTACTCAGTGCATCACACTGTGGTAAATATTACTCAGTGCAGCACACTATGGTAAATATTGCAAGATTTGTAATCATATGTGAGTGCAGCACACTGTGGTAAATATTGCAAGATGTGTAAACACGTTTCAGTGCTAAAGTTTACAGTATTTGTAATATGGTTTCAATGCGGCGCACTATGCCAAAGTTACGGTATTTGTAATCACGTTTCAGTGCAGCACGCTATGCTAAGGTTACAGTATTTGTAATCATATTTCCATGCGGCACGCTATGCGATATACTGCCAGATTTGTAACACAAGTTTAAGAGCAACACACTCTGGTACATAAACGGACGATCATAAGAACGTGTACCGAAACGGTTTCATTGTCATAAACAATTTACCCTAATACTGTATTAGAACGCCCTTGATGACATTAATGGTGATTATTGTGTAGATCAGTTTTGACATTTCGTCAAATGCTCATACGCTGGAAATAATAGGTCTGCATCACCTTGTGTTTTTGCCTTGATTTTATTAATCCCGAAATGAATCGGTATACTTTCTAATGATCGTCAAGTATATTACAATATTTGAAATCATAGTAATACCATAGTAAATTTTACAATATATGTAATCATGTTTTAATGCAGCATACTATGGTAAATATAGCATTATTTATAATCTTGTTTCAATGCAGCGCACTGCCAAATATTGTATTATTTGATATCCTGTTTCAATGCAGCACACTGCCAAATATTACAATATTTGTTATCATGTTTCAATGTAGCACTGCATGGTAAATATTACATTAATTGTAATCAAATATACTTACGTACAGAAAACTGTGGAAAATTACAATAATTGCATTCCCATTTGAGCAATTATCACTGTGGATAGATGTTACATTATTTGTAATCACGTTTCAATGCAGCACACCATGGTAAATATTACATCTTGTAATCAAATATATTTACGTGTAGAAAACTGGAAATATTACAATGTTTGTATTCACATTTGACCAAAGCTCACTGTGGGTCGGTATTGCAATATTTGTAATCACGTCCCAGTGCAGCACACCGTGGTAAATATTGTATTTGTAATTACATTTAAGTGCAGAAAGTTGAGTGACGCTCGCTGTGGCTAAATGTAATAGCATTTGTAATTTGGTAGTGCAACATTCAGTTAGTGATCAGTTGTGCTAATAAATCACCATTACAACTGCCATTTAAACAGACTGATATTGGCGAGTATAACATTGGAACATAGATCTTCATCAATCAGCAAGTATTAATGCTTAGTTCAGTGGTCTCTAAACTTTTCCTTACGAGGGCCACATCCTAATATTGCACTTTTTCGCGGGCCAAAGAAAAAAATCAATTTTACAAACGAATGAATCAAATTTAAATGAATGAATAAGCTTTATTTGTTGTTTTTTTTAATCACCATAATAAGATGATTCGCCAAGAAACAGAGATAAATGTGACAATTACAAAGAAACAATGCCTCGCTGACGCTGAAAAATAATATTTAAGTACAAAGAGTAAAATTGTTCAACGTTGCCAAAGGCTTTTACTGCACAATGCTCTGCAACAGACCGGATGAAACCTTGTGGTAGGCGAATGAGACACCAGAAGATGCGAAAGATTGGCTTTAAATTTATATTTGCATTTTATGGCTTCTTGAGGACAGTGGGAAATAAACTGACGATCATAAGAAAGTACACCGAAGAAGGTTTTTTTCATAAACAATTTAGCCTTAAAACTGTTTGACAACGATCAGGTTAACATCTAATGGTAATTATTGTGTGCATCAGTTTTTAAATCTCCTTGTGTTTTTGCTATTTGTTTCATCTTTCTCAAACATTACTCAGTATACTTTCTTTTGATCGTCAGTGTATATAGCCTCAGACTACAGACAGTCCCCTTTGGTTCAAAAAGACGCAGAATCAGTTTTGATTTTAAAAAAAATGATATAATAAATGGATTTGATAAGTGAAATAGTTTGGAAGGCTCCTGCCAAGGACTAAAACTGAGTTAACATTTAATTTGGTACTCTCGGTGAAAATTAAGGAACGCACAAATATAATTCACGCCGATTCATATTGCTAAAAAAATAGAGAATCTTTTTTTGTTTGAGCCACTTAAAGAAAATAACTTGTTTTTCATCACTCACCCGCCCCGTAAACGAGATTTTACAACTTTTTTCGTTTCGCAAATCCAATTGCGTTGTAGTATGTTAACTACACTTTTAAACAAACCAAATGCGCCGTTTAATTCTTATGATAGCCGTTTCAAGACGCTAAATCCGTAACATGACTTGGCTTCAATGAAGTAGAAAAGGCCCTGCTGAATGACTTATTATTCAAAAGATAACCACTCAAATAAAATATACAATATAAAAATAAAATACGCCCTCTTTCCCCGGTCAAATTAGAAAATGTGATGAGAAACAAGCTATTTTCTTTAAGTGGTCTTACACGAATATACCTTGGATTTGAAAAAGTCGTAGTTTTTGGTCAGCAGTGATGGTAAATAAATGAAATATGCTCTCATTTTGGCGATCTAATGATAAACAAAGAAGAAAATTGACTGCAGTCCGATGCCGTCCGTCATTAAAAGGTAGATAACCGAGAGAACTTTTGTGTTACACCCGCTAAAATGACGTCCCAAAGTTGGTGAGAGAGCATATAATTTGTGTCGCTTTGGGGCGATAGGGTAGTACTTGATAACATCATAGCGCACGGGCAGATTGTGAGCAGACAGACGCTTAAATGTGAGTCAGGGTTGACCTTTTCAACGGTCATTTTAATGGTCCGAGAGGTCAGTTTTGACATGCGTCTGAAACAACGGAAGGCATTTAGCTCGATATTAAAAGGTAAACGACAGCCGGCGTCATGTGAGCGTCTCTCATATGTGAATTGATGAAGCAGAAAATCACTTCTAATTCCAAAAGAATTGTCTGTATATAGTTTGTCATAGTGAAATAACATTGGAGGCTGACTTGAAAATGGCTGCAGAAATGTAGATCAAAGGCTTTTGTCAAGACCCTGAGTCAAGTGAGCATACAGTGAAATCCGGATAAGCAAAATCCGGATAAGTAAAACATGTTCTGTGGTCCCGACGTGTTTCTTCTTTATTTATCATTATTTTGATACGATAAGTAGACTCCCTTAAGTAAAAATTCCGGATAACTAAAATGATTTTCAATGTCTCTTCAATTAATGAAGTGAGTAAATGCCATCGGATAAGTAAAATACAAAAGTAATCATCGCAATTAACATTAACTGAACTAGCACAATACCTAGTTTATAGCCAATGTGGCCGTCTGCAAACTGATGGTGACAAACCTTCGAACAAGCCCGGTAATTCCTTGTCTTTTTTTATCTTCGTTTCTTATTCTGACTGCTTAGCGGAGTTCGGATAAGTAAAATATCGGATGAGTAAAAAACATCCTTGGTCCCTTGAAATTTTCCTTATCCGCTTTTCACTGTTTTATACTCCACCCCTATCACCTCTGCCTGAGACACATCGACTCGTCCGAGGAATACTTAAGAACTTCTCTCGGCTTTTACATATACTGACGTTCAAAAGAAAGTATACCAAATTATCTCAATTATTTTCCCTTACGTCTTTATGCCATAGTTGATCAAAAGGATGCTTGGATATCGGTGAGTGTAATTTGATTGACATCATGTCATTGATAAATTTTCCAAGTCTTGAAGGGATATCTCTTGCATATCAAACGCATATGTGAATTTATTCATTAGTCTCTCAAAATATTGGTATACTTTCTTTTGGACGTCAGTACATGTATATATGTTATCAGTGACTTAGAACATTCTTAAAGCGCAGGTGTTCTGAGTACGGTTTGAGTCTTTCTACTATTACCTCGTTCGCATGCACAAAACTTACTCAAGTATGTAATTTTGCACTTTTGTAAATATTCACAAGAGTAAATGTATATTTGTTATGCGTTCGCATGTCATTTAAGCAATGTGTGTAAAATAATGTTAGTCATAAAATACTTTTAAACAACAGTAAATCTCATTTGTGATGCCAATATGAGAGTCTCATTGTTCCTCAACTGAAATCAGCGGGTTTATGTTGCTCTGTTATGGTACAGATAACAGATGGTACCATAAGTACATGCAATGCATGGTACCAGATGGTACAGCTAGTGTTCGTTGGATTCATTTTGATAGTTTATACACGTGTGTATTAATAGTCAGCGTCCGCATGCACACCGTGTAAACTGCACGACCTCCATGTGTAGACTTACTCACATGAGGACGTGCGTTCGCATGACATGTTTACATACATGTGTAAATATTCACACGTAGGCAAATCGTTGCACGCGAACAGGGTATGCCTTATAAATAAACACATATAAATACATTAGGTCTTGTAAGTACGGTTTTAGTCGTTCTACTATGTCTAATACTTGAATATACATAAATGGATACATTGGATATTGGGAGTGCATATATAACTTATCTTATAAGTTATAAACTTATCTTATAAATAAATGAATGAATGAATGTACAAACGGAGTGAGTCTCTCTACTACTCTCTAGTAGGCCTATAAATAAATAAAATGATACATCAGGTGCTATAAGTGCAGTTTAAGTCTTTCTGTGTCCTATAAATAAACAACAATAAATATATAGATGAAAACACCAGGTCTTGTGAGTGCAGTTTGAGTCTGTTCATGCTTTGTCTTAACGATCCACGTGTACAATGTGATTGATGTACAACTCATCATGACTGTGTATACATGTAGATAATAATAATGGATAAGCACACAACATGAACTTTGGTACAAATCTATACTTCTTATCCGCCGCCAAATGAAGTTAGCTGGGATTACAGCATTGATCTCCGTCCGGAAAGTTGTGACGGACGACTGCGGAGAAACTATCCGACATATCCGTATAAACTTTGGTACACACGCCAGTCATACCTCAAGACGTGCCTTTAGCTGGTTTGAAATCTCTATAAGTAATATTATTGCCGTTTCCATGAAAACTGAAAGGTCATGTGACAGGACATATGGGTTAAACAGCGGGGGATACAGATGATCACGTTTGCTTGTTATAAATGGGTAGCTTTACTTTGTGAAGTGAAAACGATGTTATATACTATATGTTAAAAAGAAGTATGACCTTTAGGAAGACAATTTATTTACTAATTTCACTTGTCGCAAATATAATATAATATATATGTAAATCTCCTCAATATAAATATTGATTATGCATAACTCTCTGAATAATTCCGCGCCATGATTGTGGAATTACATTTTATAGAGTAGACAGTCTAGTTGTAATTTACGCAAGTATAGGATCTGCTATTGCACATATTATGAGATCAGCTAGATAATAAACTGAAAATATTTGTAAGAAAGTGAGCATTAAGAATTCTTTTTTTTAACAGTTGAAGGAATATAATTATGCAAACTAAATATAGCAAGAGTTTGGAAATTCATTTTGAGCCTCTCTATTACATTCGTTTGTGGCTTATATATAGTACAGTATATACTTATATACATTCAGATTATTTACATACTTATATACATTTTTTCTTTATGGTTTCAGATTTAAGACGGAGATTCGATATAACTAAACAATTGTTGAATGCATGAAAAAGCAACAAAGAAAATATTGCATGCAGCTAGGCTAGATTAAAATCAAGTATCAATTTCTCTATAGTCACTCTATTATTCAGTACACGGTTTCAATGGTTTTACACCCCGTTTCGACATTATGCGTATGCCGTGCCCAATTCTAGGAATTGCTCATTCCCCAGTAATGGGCAACATCCCTGCCCAAACCCCGTGAATAGATTAAACAATTGCTCCGTTCCCGGGAATTGAGCAATGCCTAGAATTGGGCACGATGCATACAACTGCAAATTGTGTATAGGCATACAATATAAACTATACATTTACATGTACATGTATATATTACGGATGGCGTTACACTGAATTGGACATTAACCGGATTAGGTCCCACGTCAGATTTACTTGAAGTCTTGCCTCTGGTGCAGCCAAAGTGGTTATTGTATATGACCGGGCGTATACGTAGGACTTGCATGTGACTTGACTTACATATCGCTAGGTCAATCGTATGTACGTTATCTGGCTTCATTTTGATGACAGGCTATCGTGTTGGTACAGTAGACTTGCTTGTGCACAAATACTTACAGATACATACGTTTGGTCGAAATAAACATATATTACAACCACTTAAGGCTTTATATCGCTTTAAATATATGGCTTAATGTAGTATTTATCTTTATCCATAAATCTATATTATTTATAGCATGACACATTTTGGGGGTAACAAAAAGTTGTTGTTGGTTATTTGTTGGGGGTTTCTTTGGGGGGGGGGTGGAGGGGGCTTTTCGGTCCTTTTTGGCAATGTAATACCTGGTGACACCAAATTCGGAATGAGGCTGGCTATTTGAAAGTCGAACATAAATGCGTTTGCATCTGTCGGGACTAATGGAATACGGCGCTACTTAATTATGTATACACTTTTACAATATATAATTTACAGGTTTTTTTTATTAATTTCACACAGATAGCATCAGACCTATTTTAGCGTTCGGGAGCACGTATACAATTTTAACAACCTTACCTGGGCAATGAATGGTGTCATTCAAAATTCTTAGATTTTAGTCAACCCTAACCAAACCTGTTCTGTGTTGGTGAATTTTAGCAAGAGGTTCGCCAAGCTTGCCAAAGTTTAGCAAACACGCTGAATACCATGACTGGTTCCAAGAGTGTATGAAATAAAGAAGGATCAGGGAAACAACTGGGTTATCCCGTGAAATTGAAAGATAGTTATTTCCCTTGACCGTATATGAGGCAAATAAAAAATGGTGGAAACCCATCTGTCTCGTGCCAGGCCTGTCATTTACAGGAATGCAATCCCAACGGCACAATCGCAAGAATCGAGGTTTGTCAGGAAAACACAAGATCTTGAACAGTCTTGAAATCTGTTACTGTGGGAAAATAACACTGAATCGAAGAAATGTACCTAAGCATTAATTTATTGAAATGTCAAATTTAAATGAGTTGATTTTTGCTTTGCATGGACATCCAGATAAAACATGTTGTACAAGACACGCATTGAGAGAGGATACAGCTCCTTAAACATTGATACTGTAGAGTTTGGATGATGTTGCAAGGCCAATATTGCAGTGATGTGCAAGGTGCACACCTATAGAGGAACGATAGTACATGAAAGCAGGACACGGGATGGCATGGTCCGGGAACCTCTTTCAACCCGGAGATTGGAGTCTCACACCGACGTGACCTTGGAGACGCCGTGGTGATTTGGCTGAAAGATTACCGAAAACCGCGTAAAATCCAAAATCACTCATACTCATGAAAGACCTCGACTGAAAAGTGAAAGGAAAAGATCCCCTTTTTAGTCGACTTATACAATGTACAACAAAGCCAATAGTGGGATCAACAAGAAGTTCCAAAGACACGTTATCATCCAAGTTTGACAGTGCACACATCGACTGCCTGTTGGGCAAGGGCTTTGTCGAGCCCGGCGAGCCCCTGTCAACCCCCTAAATAAGCATTACGTTACTGGCGCCTTATTCTTCCTGGGTGATACCCCGTCACTCTCCAAAAGCCCCAAGGGATAGATAGAGAGTGATGTGAACAGATTCCTCTTTTGAGTTTCTGGAAGCCAATTAAACAAATACATATTTGGACTACTACAGAATCCTTAGAAAACAGTACTCTGTCCTGAACGAGTAACTACACAGCTATACTTCTCCTTTCGCTTTGGTGGAATGCTTTACTCTTCGTCTTCAAGAAAAACATTATGATAAAAATAAATTAACATAATAATGAGTATTTCTTACTGGTGATGCACTACGGTACATAAGTCACGTTTCTTGGTAACATAGCATCAAGGTCAGCTACAACGTAAGCAGCCACGGCGAAAACGGCAGAGCAAAGGTCAAGGGCGTTGGAATTTTCAACCGTCATCATATCTCCGTTACTGTGGTGAAAATAAAAGTAGTCCTGGTTTTCATTCTGTATGCTGCCGCTTGGAACACCAATGTTTTCCCAGAACTGAGCATCACTTACGTCAGCTGGGCTGTACAATTTGGTCTTGTTTATAGAACTCAACAACAGTGAGACATTTTGCATGATAGCAGTGGCTGCTTTATTCCCCGAAAATTGAAGACCCTGCACCATAAAGGTGCCTGAATCCGACTCCATAACAAGATCCTGATTCGGAATTTCCTTTTTGTGATCATTGAAATATTGTTGTGCACCCCAGAGTCCCTCTTCCTCCCCTGTCCACATTATCATCCTTAGGGTCCGTTTTGGGCGTAGTCCGAGTTGACTGACCAGGGACAAAGCTTGCCAGG
>JAUELE010260953.1:0-18772 GCA_031471655.1 Diodora aspera | reverse complement strand
CTTACATTGTTAACATTGAAGTGTTCTGTTTGAAGATCTGCTGCGTTTAGGAATCTGTTACGTAACGCAACGTTAATAATGTGCCTATCATTTCGGACTGTTGTGACTCTGGGGCGACCTGGTCTACGTGCATATTCCACGACCCCAGTGGATTGAAATCTCTGTCACCATCTACCAATAGCACTCTCACATTAATGCGGGCAGCAACCTGTCGCTGAGTTTGACCAGATTCCAGAAGGCCTATAGCCTGACCCATTTCAGCAAGTGTCTAAACACGTTTCATTTTCAGCAGCAATTTAAACTTGAAACTGAACAGCAACCGGCAGAGAAAAATCACCAATTCATGTGTATTGTCCAACACCTGCCATGGATAGAGCGACGTGCACGTGCATGTCATGAACATTAAGTTACAGGTTGATTTTCATGTTGACAATTTGAATAAAAGAGTTTAAATTGTAACAAAAACTATCGGACATTAAAGAAGGTAATAATGTCATTTCCATGGCCTGATGTGTTTGTCCATACTGGTAAGAAAGGTTGTAAAACATTCAATTGTTTATATTTTAAACAAAAATGCAAATTTTACAACTTTGGAAAATATAGTGTAAAAAATAGCTTGATCCTTCATTAAAGACGCCGAGCATACAAAGGAAAGTGTTACAGACATTTTGTAGTAAAACCCAATATGACATTGTTACTCCAATTCAATGTACGGAGACTTTAATGTCTTCGTTGAAGGTTACCTGGCATGAATCAAGTTTCAAGGTCGGGAAATTTAATCACTGTTAGTACGGGCTTCTTATGAACTCCTGACATTTCCCGGACTATTAGCGGCTGTCGCAACAGTCAGTAGGAGACTGATGGCAGTGCGCGGAGTTTTGCGTAGGATGTCTTCGCGCACAATAAAGCCTGTTGTGCCTCTCTCCAGTGTTGACATTCTCAATGGCAGACTTAGCACATCGCTGAAGCATTTGCCATGGTAACCGCTGTTAAGCATTTGTCTAATTAAGTCATTGCCAACACGTGCCTGAGTGCACTTGAAACTTCCTCGTCTCGCAAGAAGGAGGCGTTAAGGATTGGCTCTGACAGGCGCCATCCTGAAGAAGGACCTTTATCCTGAGCAATCGGATTACAAGCGTATTGTCAAGTTCAACTGTCAGTATTCTGGGGCATTTGGGGACATAACTATAAGAACTGCGTCGAGAACATTGTCGAGTTAAATTGTCAGTGTTCTAAGGCATTGGGGGACATTGCTATAAGAACTGCGTCGCGCACATTGCTGAGTTCAACTGTCAGTGTTCTTGGGCATTTGGGGGACATGACTATAAGAATCGTGCCGAAAACATTGCTGAGTTTAACTGTCAGTATTTGGGGACATGACTATGAGAACTGCGTCGAGAACATTGTCGAGTTAAACTGTCAGTATTTGGGGGCATTTAGGGAAATGACTATAAGAACTGCGTCGAGAACATTGTCGAGTTGAATTGTCAGTGTTCTAAGGGCATTTGGGGACATTGCTATACTAATTGCGTCGCACACATTGCTGAGTTCCACTGTCAGTGTTTTGGTGGTATTTTGGGGACATGACTATAAGAATCTGGCCGAGAACATTGCTGAGTTAAACTCTCAGAAACACGGCTATAAGAAAAGGCGTCCATCACATTGTTGCTTTCAACTATCAGACACGTATATTCTGAAGCAAACTATTAAGAAAAGTATGTAAAGTTACGCATTAATATGACGCTGATGTTCTACTTCAGGCGAATACGACTCCGACAACATTCTGCCACATTCTGCCACGGCACTTTTTTTAATAATCACGATTGTTGATTTGTCAATGGGTAACATGGATCTTTGACTTCGGATGTGACTCTCTTTTAGATTATTTTTGCTTTTAATATTCCCTTTCGATACCCCTATCCACGCAGCATGACACATTGACTTCATGCATCCATGTGTAGTTGATGTTTTAAGTACATGTATAGCCTTCCGCCTGACGAACTGACATGGGCGCATTCACACATTTAAATTGAACGTTCTTTGAGGTTTAGAAATTAAGAATGGCTGTTTCGGTTACTGAAAACGTAGCTGTTACGTGTCAACTCCCTGGTAAGTATACAACCCAAGAAACTCTACATTTTCATCATCATGACCAGGCGCCCAGTCCAGTTCCAGTAGATTGAACTGGACAAGTGTACAAGCTACTTGCCCGAGCTGCACACATCGCACTCTGTGGAAGTAGGACGAACCTTTGAAGACCACCCAGTTCATGTACATGCACATGTGCTGCTTATCGTGTCCACATCGTACCTGTAGCATTACATTAGACCAACTTATTTCATCCAGATATTTGATCATAAATGACTTAAAGCCTTTCCTGCAAGCTGTCAACAGACAATTTACTCCAGACGTTTGTTTTGTTGTTTTTTTATTTACAATATTTTTAATACAGACATGGAACACATGGTTGTAAGGTTTACATATAAGACACAGTAAATCATGTGTTAATAGCAACGATTGGGTACTGGCAGGTACATTTGCACAGAGACATTGATTGTCAAGGAAAGACAGGTAAATACTGAATATGCACCTTACCTTTTTAGTAGTGCGTGCAGAGAAGACCAAACTGTGAAGAAAGCGTTTTCTCTAGTTTCAATTGAGTATGCAAATTTAGTGACATTATAATATTTACATATCTCATCCTTAATATAATCAAAAGTAGGTATAAACCCCCTTTGGCTACATTTAAAAATAGTATGTTTTACAAGTAAAATAATTGCATTAATTGGTTTGTTGTTTGGTTCTTTGAAGCTAAACATTATATTTAACAGTTTATTATTTCCCCGTTATTGATTTTCAGACAGGGTGAGGATTGGTATAAGTTCAGGACACTTATTAATCCTCAGATGATGCGCACAAAATCTGCGCAGTATTACCTCCCACAGCAAAACGATGTGGCAGACGACCTGGTCTCCATTATTAGCAACGAGGCGGGAAAACCCAAAGAGATCATAGATTTGCTCTGCAAGTACACTTGCGAAAGTAAGTCGTCATTTATATACTTCTCGAAGAGTTAGACAGCAATAGCTATGATATGAACATTGACACATACTATCATGTACTCGCCATCATCTCACATGATGTAAAAATAATACAATAGTATATTAATTATAAAGTTAAATCCAATTGAATGTCTCTCCAATCAAACTCCATATTAAAACTGAATTAGTCCTTCAAATGTGTGTTCCAACTTTGCACTAATTCTTGATAAGTAGACCAGAGCTAACCTTCACGTCTGCACCGTATTTCACAGTCTGCGACCAGGCAGATGAACATGAAACGCGGGGCGAGGTGAAACGGGGCGGTTTGGTGTGGGGTGGTACCGTCATACCATTTGTTTAATGGTACATAAATCTTCTTTCATTAGAATCAAAACGTTTACTTCCAACATAAATCTGATGTAAACATTGCTGTTGTCTGCTGTCAGGATGTCTACTTTCGCTTTCCAAAACTAGCACACATGCAGTACAGTGTCAGGAAAATGTCGGGTGGGGTGGTATAACCTGTTCATATCTGATCTACTCATGACGACTGTATTTCGTTTTAATCAGGTATAAGCTTAGTTGCCTTTAACGAGCGTCTGGGCTACTTGGATCCTGATTTAAAGCCTGAACGACAAGAAATGCTGCATGACATTCAACTTATCTTCAAGAACCTCGGGAAATCTGTTGTCATTCATCCGTTTATTCTTCGGAACTTTCCTTTGAAGATAAAATCCGAATACAAAGCATGTCTGCGTCGCATAATCAAGTAAGTGAAACCAGCTTGGTTTAAAATTAATTTTTTGCCGATAGAGTGGTGTCATACACAGAAAATGGATCTTAAGAGCGAGCTCCTTCACGTCTTTTACAAACGAGAAAGCATGGATGGGGTCAAGCTGACGTTGTTTCCAACAAATGGAATTCTAGCCTCATTCAAGGAATATAACTGAACACAGTTACTGGCGCAATGTAATAATCTTGATAATCTATTTATGTCTTTACTCTTGGTTCATGCAGCGTTTTCCAAAATTGTCTGCGAACTATTCATTGTCAAAATTTCCCCACCACGCCAACCTAATAATCAAATGGTGGCTGCCTTATATAGATGGGATACCAAAATCGCCCCCACTCCACCACACTAAAGATGAAATAAAGGGGTCAGGACCAAAAGGATACTAGTTGTTCAAGAAGGGAATAGGACACTAGTACCCTTCAAATGGTGGCTGCCTTTTTATAGATAGGATACCAAAATCTTTCCTCACCGCACCAACCTAATAATCAAACGGTATCTGCCTTATATAGATGAGATACCAAAATATTCCCTCACCACACCAAACTATAATAATCAAATGGTATCTGCCTTATATAGATTGAATACCAAAATCTTCCCTCACCACAACAACCTAATAATCAAATGATGTCTGCCTTATATAGATTGGATACCAAAATCTTCCCTCACCACACCAACCTAATAATCAAATGATATCTGCCTTATATAGATGGGATACCAAAATCTTCCCTCACCACATCAACCTAATAATCAAATGATGTCTGCATTATATAGATGGGATACCAAAATCTTCCCTCACCACACCAACCTAATAATGAAATGGTATCTGCCTTACATGTATATAGATGGGATACCAAAATCTTCCCTCACCACACCAACCTAATAATCAAATGATGTCCGCCTTATATAGATGGGATACCAAAATCTTCCCTCACCACACCAACCTCATAATCAAACGGTAGCTGCCTTATATAGATGGGATACCAAAATATTCCCTCACCACACCAACCTAATAATCAAATGATATCTGCCTTATATAGATTGAATACCAAAATCTTCCCTCACCACAACAACCTAATAATCAAACGGTAGCTGCCTTATATAGATGGTATACCACAATCTTCCCTCACCACATACACCTTATAATCAAATGATATCTGCCTTATATAGATGGGATACCAACATCTTCCCTCACCACATCAACCTAATAATCAAATGATGTCTGCCTTATATAGATGGGATACCAAAATCTTCCCTCACCACACCAACCTAATAATCAAATGGTATCTGCCTTATATAGATGGAATACCAAAATCTTCCCTCACCACACCAACCTAATAATCAAATGGCAACTGCCTTATATAGATTGAATACCAAAATCTTCCCTCACCACACCAACCTCATAATCAAATGGTAGCTGCCTTATATAAATGGGATACCAAAATCTTCCCTCACCACACCAACCTAATAATCAAATGGTATCTGCCTTATATAGATTAAATACCAAAATCTTCCATCACCACAACAACCCAATAATCAAACGGTATCTGCCTTATATAGAATGGATACCACAATCTTCGCTCACCACACTAACCTAATAATCAAATGGTATCTGCCTTATATAGATTGAATACCAAAATCTTCTCATAGCACACCAACCTAATAATCAAATGGTCTCTGCCTTATATAGATGGGATACCAACATCTTCCCTCGCCACACCAACCTCATAATCAAACGGTAACTGCCTTATATAGATTGAATACCAAAATCTTCCCTCATCACACCAACCTAATAATCAAATGGTAGCTGCCTTATATAAATGGGATACCAAAATCTTCCCTCACCACACCAACCTAATAATCAAATGATGTCTGCCTTATATAGATTGAATACCAAAATCTTCCATCACCACAACAACCCAATAATCAAACGGTATCTGCCTTATATAGATGGGATACCACAATCTTCCCTCACCACACCAACCTAATAATCAAATGATATCTGCCTTATATAGATTGAATACCAAAATCTTCCCATAGCACATCAACCTAATAATCAAATGGTATCTGCCTTATATAGATGGGATACCAACATCTTCCCTCGCCACACCAACCTCATAATCAAATGGTAACTGCCTTATATAGATTGAATACCAAAATCTTCCTTCATCACACCAACCTAATAATCAAATGGTATCTGCCTTATATAGATGGGATACCAAAATCTTCCCTCACCACACCAACCTAATAATCAAATGGCAACTGCCTTATATAGATTGAATATCAAAATCTTGCCTCACCACACCAGTAGTATCAAATACAATATGAAGAGGTTGCTTTGCGATGACATTTCGTCGCAGTGCTATCAAACTCACGCATCTGGCTTTGGGATGTTTTGCGGATAATTGAGTAAATATTTGTCTCTCTGCTGTAAACGCAAAGTATCTAAATGTCCTGTATCTGTGCCATTTAGTGGTGGAATGTTACACGAATTTGACATGACATCCAGAACATCCAACTGATAATGTTTGTGCTAACTCACAATGGGACCAAATCGAGTTAAGAGGCTTTGGTAGGCCTGCGATGATATGCAAGTTAATTCTATTTTCATAATTCCGGAAGTTACTGCATATTATTTATAGCGGATGTCCTCAGGCATGTTTCTCCAAAGGATGATCTACTTACACGAAATGCTTCTTTCATTTTTCTGTACAGTGAAAGTCAAGAACATTATAAAAAAGCGATGAAAGACATTGAAGTTCAAAGGGCAGAAGGAAGCCTGAACACAGAGGAGCACAACTTCATGTACTCCCTCATGGCCAAAGAAAAGATGACTCCGGAGAGAATGGGAGCGACCGCGTTTGATCTTTTTGTTGGAGGTACAGATTCGGTAGGTGCTTTAAAACTGTAAATACCGATCAGTGTTTCTTTTCAAAAGGCTGTTCACTGAATATGAACAGGAATATTAATTTTTGAGTGGCATTGATCATGTCGTTTAGTTAGGTTTGTGGGCGAGCCTTACTGTTGGGTCTCCAGTTACAAACATTAGCAAATCAGAAAGAAACGATATTAGCAAGATTTTATATATTGTCTCGGGACGTATGGTTAACTGTAGCTTGCAAGAAAACTTCACGTATTCGTGTGTATTTAGACCGCTCGGAACCTGAATGTCGTCTTGTACTCCCTGGCTCGTCATCCAGACAAGCAACAGAAGCTGAGGAAGGAAATTCTGAATGTCCTTGGACCTGATGGACCACTGACGATGGAAGCTTTGTCAAGAATGCCGTATCTTCTGGCGTGTGTACGAGAGGCATTCAGGTACCTTATTTGCATTTCGTGAACTTACATCTTTCGCAATACACCAACTATAACTATAATAATACTAATATTAAGCTTAAGTACATTTGTATAAAAGGCGCTGACCTTCACAGTGCATAAACTACGCTCAAAGTAGCACAAGCATATTCATATGGTAAAGTATAGGGATTAACTAGAATAATTTAATACATGGATATGTGTAAGATGATAATGCGGCACAGGATATATCTGTTAAGCATAACGTTTTAAAAGCCATTTTTTTAAGTCACAACTGATTCTGCCCGTTTGACATCAACTGGAAGAAATTTCCACAACACAGCACCACAGTGTTCTATAGAACGGTCCCCAAATCCTTTCAGGTTGTATTTGGGAACCACAAGCATATCTTGGTTGTTTAATCTCAATGTACGATTTCTGTTCTGGTGAGTAAATAGCTCTCTGATGAAACCCGGAGATGATGAGATCTTGATGGCTTGGTGTACAATGCACAAGATCTTTAGTTCGATGAAGGACATTCAGTACAGGTGTTTTGTGATCTGATGTTTTGCTTCGAGTGACTATTCTTGATACCTTGTTCCGGATCTTCTGCCGCGAACAAACTGTTACAGTAGTCCAACCGAGAGAGCACAAGCGATCTCGCTAGAGTTGCTGCTGCTTCTTGTGTCGAGCGATGACGCATTGCGCCGATATTTCCTAGGTGCATATGACATGTCCTTATGATGCTACTGACATGGCTGTCCATATTTAAATGCGAGTCAAACATCACACCAAGATTTCTGGCTTGCGGTGAAAACTGAATGACTGAGTCACCAGTTGGAATACATTGTATTGAGCACTGTTTGAGTCTTGTAGATGAACCAATGAGGATACCCTCGGTTTTCTCATCATTTAGTTTCAGGACATTCGTCTTCGTCCATGACCTCACTTCTGAGATACAGCATTCCATCTTGATTTGAACTATTGTTTGGATGTCACGTTTTGCGTTGGTCATCGGCTGAGTGTCATTCACGTACAAATGATAGTTAATCTGATGAGAACTGATAACACGTCCAGGTGGCCTAGTATGCATGGTAAACATCAGTGGACCCAGGACCGATCCCTGTGGTACTCCACACGTAAGTTCAAGATGTTCGAACAGGAAATTGTTGATTTGTACACTGTTATCTCTCCATGAGATATGATACACACCAATCTAACACAGTGTCATCAAAGCCACAGTCGTGTTTTAAGCGAGTTAACAACAGTTTATGGTCAACAGTGTCAAGTGCAGACGAAAGGTCCAACACTATCAACATTGAAACATGGCCTGTGTCTACATCGTTCCGAATGTGATTCACAACACAGTTTAGAGCTGTCTCCGTGGTATGTGTCGCATGGTACGCTGATTGGTACTTATCCAAAAAGTTTGGAAATGGCAAATATTCGTTTATTTGTTGCTTCACGAATGAAACCTATGAGTAGAAATCCGCCCGAGGAACTATTGGGTTCATATCAATTATATGGATTTCAATAAGGTAGATTATAACAATAATATTAAACGCTGCACACTTGCTGTCAGGAATATAATAAACTTTGTAACGATCCATTAAAGGTCACTTGCAATGTTGCTGGAATATCTTATCTTAGAAATATCTTAAAGTTTTCAGTTTCCATGGCCACAGGTTTGACTTTGGCTATTTTCTGTTTATGGATTGTTTGAATTTGTTTCTTTGTCATATCTCTTGATCCTTTCATAACTTTTTAATGAAAGTCTGATGTGTATTTTGGATTTTTGTTTCCGGAACAAGCTGTCTCGTTATTGAGTCATGCATTGTTGATACATTTTGTTTCCAAACTTGTCATCCTATTTTGTATGTACTTTTGTAATAAACAATCAGATAGTTCATTCAAATCATTATCTTTAGCCAAATGGCGGGGGATATTGCTGATATTCTCGGCTTGTTTGACATTTAAATCATCGCAAAATAATTTGGGCTGATTGCATGATATGGATTACCCTTGATTAACCACGTGGTTATCCTATTTCAAGGGTATGGTATCCAATGCAGTCGGGTACTCAGAGATTTATGCCAACAGACATTGTGCTCCAAGGATACAGAATTCCAGCTGGGGTACGTATTTCTACTATTTTACTTTGGATGTTAACATTTTCCTTACCTTGATAATTAACTTTGTTAACTAGCTTGATACTTACATTTGTATCATTAAACTGTGTAACAATGACGTGGCCACTGTGTACTCTCTCTTTCTCTCTCTCTCTCACTCTCGCTCTCTCTCTCTCGCTCTCTCTCTCTCGCCCTGTTCGTAACGAGAAAACACTCGTTTCATAGAACGCCTACTTCCACACATTGCCGGAGTAACGATATATAATGACTCCCCAAACTGTGCACTCATCCAGTCATTATATTACGTGGAATTTACCCCCCCCCCCCCCCCCCCCGTATTATTTCCATTCCCCCGGTTACTATTATATGCATAATATGCAAGCTCCGTCAAATATAACGTTTGCAACCACGTGAGTTCGTGTTGGTGTCTGTGTGTATGCATTTAGGCGCATATACCCATGGATGTGTGTGTGCACGTCAGCGCGTACGTATTTGTGAGATAATGCATGCACACAAACACAAACACCTCCATCTGCAAACGCACATTCACAGGCGCATAGACGCGCACCCATTAATGCCCACCAACACACACGCACGTAAAATCGCTCACGAAAATGCGCACGCATACACTCTCGCTTGCATACGTGAGTGCAGACACACGTGAACAAACGTGCCGTACATCCGGAGGTTTATTGCTTTCGGATGGCTTTTACACCATAAGCGTTGATTCAAGGTAGGCGCTTATTTAGGGCAAGTGTTTATTCTTTCAGTGAGGTGTCTAAACGTACTCATCAAATTGAGCCATGATCGGTTTCGCTTTCTACCACAGCATTTAATCAAGTCAGGCATGCATTTTTAACGAGAGGCGTGTAACTTGCCGGGCGTTTAACGGAGCAGGCGGTTATTTATGGTACTCTCTTCTATGGGGTTTGAGAGAGACGTAATGATGGGTGCACGCACAAATGCAGTCAAGTATCTGTACACATTTAATTGTGTACACATACTTGCCCAGACGTACATGTAGACACCAGGGCCGTGGCAAGCACTAAAAAACTGGAGGGGGGGGGGGCACAAATTGACGCGCGACCATACATTGCGATTTAGACTACTACCTAGAGAGGGAAGCTTCCCCTCTTTTCAAGAAAAATAAATGTGCTGTAAGGTTCAAATCAAAGAGTTTAAACCCACAACTATCTAACAGTGTTACTAATCAGTTCTGAGGTAGACATATCATCTGCAGCTCATGCATGAACATGTCGTTTTTAGATAACGCTGACCTGAAACTATAGTAGGCCTATGTTTTCGTATCTTATTACAGCAGTAGGCCTAGATTTTAAGCTGAAAGATGTACATATATAGATCCTACCCATGCTGAATCTGTAGCTTTTTATGTATCTTTCTCTGCTTTGGTTTGGTCTTATAAAGTTTTAGTTTGTTTTGAGGGGAGACTGCAAAAATATCAATTTTTATTATTTTCATGTGAACATAAACTGGGGGGGGGGGGGCACGTGTCCCCCTGCTATTTACTACTTGTTCTTCCATTAAACCATAAACAAATAGCTGGACAATACTACAACACTTAATCATTTAATGTTGGATACGTGTTCCCAAGCAGGACATGCATATTATGTTTGGAATATTCTGTGGTAAATAAATAACATGACTGCAGATGGGACATTATAATAGTGTTTGCGTCAATAAACAACGTCGTATCCCCTTTATCCTGGCAAATTGAGACAAGTGCATTTGGTATTTTAATTAGACTCCTTACAAGGCCACCAGAGAGTGACTTCTACTGTTCATGCTTAAAACATTAACTGTCGCAGCATGGAGATTACCAAATAGTGGTCATCTAATCTAATCATGGTAAACACTGTTGAAAAAGTTACCCATACCATCTGAAGATGCGTGCAGGGAAGTATACAGTCAAGATAGAAACCGTTGACAAAGTGCCCCGTACCGTCTACCGATGCGTGTAGAGAAACATACATTTAAGATAGACACCGTTGACAAAGTCCCCCGTACCATCTACCGATGAGGGCACGAAGACATACGGTCAAGATAGACACAATTGACACATTTAATGATACCATCGGGAGATACTAACAGAGACATATAAGGCCAACTGCAAGATAGACACCATTGACAAAGTTACCCACACTACTTAAGGATGAATGCAGAGCAATGTGCAGCATTGATATAAACAGTGTCCATTTGTTGATAACATAACAATAAACCAAAAGCTCATCAACGTGTTTCACAACTATCACCATTGCTGAAATGCCTTAATGGCAATACCAAAGACGTCATAAATATAGTCAAAATTATATAAACTGTCGAGAAAAAGAAACTGCATATCTTTTATGAATGCTAACGAATGTAACCTAATAGGAAATTAATGTTGAAGTATGTATAATGGAGTGCCCATAGTCGACATTTCAGGATAATTATCAATGGTCTTGACGAACATTTTCAGTTTGCATATTTTGTCCTGTCTTTCCAAGATTGTTTCCTGCAGCAAATGGTCAAGTGTGCATATTCTTGCCCACGTAGTTTATTCATTAATAAAGGGCAATTTCACCTACGCAAATGTTGAACTATTTCTACCACAGTTGTCCTCGAATAAATATGCTGTTCGAAAGGTTATATACTGTGCTATAATAGGGTATCTAATCTGAATTTGATAAGAATAACGATTAAATGAACTGAAGTGGGCAGCGAGGTAAAGTTTCCTCCTTCACGTATGTCACTTCAAATATTACCTGACCTATGACTAACACACAGGCCTAAGGTTTATCAACCTATGCAGCCATACCGTAGGGAATAATGTCCTGCTAAAGGTGTTCAGTTATTTATGTATATTGTGTTGAAACATAGACGGTATTAACACCACCTAATATTACAATGTAAATATCATTCTATAAATTAATATCATATTCTATAAAGTAGTATCGTAAATGAAATATGCCATAATCGCTGGAAATCTGGATCAAATTCCGTCTGGCAGATAATAATGATAAAGAAATAGATAATTGTCACGTGCGTGACATAGCAAACAACAGATAACTTATCTGTCTAGCATCTTCTCTCCCTGTCGGTCTGTCTGTCTATCTAAATGTACTTTTTGTTTTAATTAAAATTAGGGGACACAAATTGCGGAAAGATTATTCTTTTTGTTTGTCCTTATTTTATTTATGCATACTACTCAAAAGAAGTTTAGGGCCAAACATAATAATAACAATATTTTATTAACAAAATTCGGTGCCGATACATATGCAAATATGTGCACGGTTAAAGTGACAACATTCTTCACGCACCAATACATTATGAATTTCAGTTTTGAGGAAAATTGTACTTGAGGCAAATATTCCTAAAATTCAGTAACCTACAGCATTGAATTTTCACCTGACCTTTAAGGTAACTGGTACATTTTCAGTAGTAACACTACTATTGTCTGAAAACACCCTTTCCAAATGTATGCTAGTTCCGACAAACCGTCAAACAGCAAAATCGATTATATCAGACCATACTGATATCAGGTTTGACCCTTATTTGTGTTTTGGAGATTTGCATTAAAATGTTGTTCTGAAGGAACAGACAAACTTAACAGACAAACTGGCCGATGACAGTCGTTTCTGACACGCGTTTCTTAAACAGTCTGCACTGGACCCCCATTGGCATAGAGAAACACGTTTAAAATATGTTTCCAGAACATGTCACTGACATATGTATTGAGAAGTATCATCTAGTGCGATCTGAATCCACATTTCACATCTGATTAGCAATGTCTCATTCAGATACACTGCTAAAGTGACCATTCTTTTCAGCAGACAGGACCCAATCAAAGGATAAGCCTTTTACAGATACAGTACAAGAATATTGTCGAGTTTGCACATAATCAAAGCATTATTTCAGATTCGTTTCTGTACAACATATCAAAGTTGTTTACACGTTTATACGGTCCTGGGGAGCGACCATATCTCATATCTCATGACATGAGACAATCTATTTTTTTCTTAAACAAATGCCGATTTTAAAATGTTTTTTTCTTCATATTCAGGGTATGTTCACTTTTAATGTACATTGTAATTACAGGAATATATAATGTAGTTAAGATGGGGGAATAACAGTTAATACGGATGTTTGCGGCCGACGGCGTGCACACCTATTTATACTGTCCTGTCAAATAATCTCTCGCCGAGCGTTTGCTGTTGCATGTCGGTATTCGACGAACGTTTGACGAGTGGTAGGCGACCGCTCGTATACTTTTCGACAATTAATTGCCGATCAGTTGCTGATGTCGTCGACCAAAAATTGCTCAACGGGTGCAGACAACCATCGATGACCAATCCGACACCAGTCTAGACAACAGACAACAGATTAAAGACAAGAAAAATCTTCTCCCGACCAGTTTGGTTTGTCGAGGGCTGATAGCATTTTATATTTACAGACTGCCATAACTTTCTACAACCTCTGACAATCAGCTACCGACTACTGGTTGTCGGAAGACGGCAGTTGATCGTACCCCCAGTGTGATAGGGGCTTTAAGCAGCAGTGGAGTCTCTAAGAGGAACTAACCTTACGTTCTACGATCCGCTCGGACATGAATGAAGTAGGATTAATTCAGACATAATCAGCATCCAAAATACGATATCTCAAACAAATACCTACGGGAACTAAATGCTGTATATTTATAAAATCTGTTAAAATGCGTGTAAATATCACGTTATTTGATTAATACATTAACAGTTATTTTCAACTATTTGCAAATCTTTAGCAGTGCTATTTCTTCAAATATATTTATGAGTAAGTGTATCCACGTGACTTCGTTGACATGGAGGCCGCTGCGTTGATGACAGCGCCAGTCACGAGTGGACACTTCCGATGTGAAAAACTCATACTGCAGCAATGTATTCATGTGAAAGATGTTATGGAGCAAGGGCGGGTAACTCGTGATGATCAGAGTGGTCAGTCAGGTACACAATGACATCCGGGATGCACACATAGTTCATTGATTTCTGTAATCCTCTTCTGTCAGGTGATTCTAACAAAACATTTTATGATGACTGATCTTTGATTTGTTGAAGCAGGTATACTTTATTCATGTCACAAACGGCTTTTAAATACATAAAATAACATAATTTACTGCATTGGTCTAATTTTCGACACACTTATGCTTCCAGATTTAGATTTATGGCTTCACATTTAAGCTGTCAAAGATCCTACTTATATGAGTTAATATCATCACACAACGCAATTAGAACTGACAAAGATGAAACAGTTCTCTCGTTTTCTTTCCTGTGCAAATGGCCTTCTCAGTAGCGCGGTCATCATAGCAAACCAACCTTTTGATCTCGAGTAAATCAAAGCCATTGATCGACTGGGTTTTAACCATAAAACATCGAACCTATCATCTTACATAACGGGGGATCCGCATTTACTTATGAAGTCTCCTGTCTTTATAGCTATGTGATTAGAGAATGGCGAATCAATACGAGCCTCGATGTAAGATTACGCACGAAAGTCGTTTATGTTCTCCATAAAAGACCTTTATATTCCTGCGTGGCCTTTATCAAGAGAGTAGGTGCCCGGAAATTAAGCAAGAGTGGATGATAAGAAACAAGATATACGTTAAAGAGACTGTTACGTCTTTCAGATCAACCTTTCAGAGGAAACGATTCTTCAGTTTTGCCAAAATGTTCTTTTTTCTCTGTGATTGCAGTAGTGTTAAAACTACCAATATATGTAAACTTCTGAAAGAGTTTAATCGGAACCGTGGTATAATACCGACTTGATGAAAATACACGCATATCAAACACGTTTGGTTTACAGATTTTGCAGAACAAATATTAATATGTCTTCCATTGCCGGAATACGGCAGGTGTATCAACTGGTAGAATTTAATTGGAGGTTGAACTGATCTCAGACGCTCTTTGAGGTTTTGAACAATTTGTCCAACTATTCGTCCCTCGTATCTTCTAATGCTCAGATAGTTTTAGTGGTGAGTATGTCGGTATATGCATCAACCAGGTATGGGTTTGAATGCGTCAGAGTCAACCTTTTGCTCTTTACGGAGATGGATTGCTGCTATGGAGGTGACATAGATGGCGTTTAAATATTGTTCAAAGCTCCAAGACCTCGTGGGACTTCCGGGGAGTGGCGTGGTGTCATGTAGATAGAATAGGGCTTCAGTTACCCAATGCTTTTGCTTTCACTTTCCTTCCTATTAATCCCTTTTATGGACTGTCTTTTCGCTCGGTGTGCACCTTGCAAATCACGTTGCGTTATGCCTAAAATTGTGCCTTTGCAACGTAAAACATCATTTTACCTCAACTCAACTCAAGGCTCCAAGTCAAGGCATAGACAATTGAATCCCATCGTACTCCACGTTACCTCTATATTTGGGGTTTGGCAGAAGGCAGGGGCGGATACGGAAGGTGTGTGAAGCGGTGGGTGGTACAAGTTATTTCATGAAAATATATTGTTCTACCGGAGGCAGTGGGCATGCCCCCCCCCCCCCCCCTGTATATTGTAAATGGTAAACATTCAGCACACTGAATAGTAAATCTCACCCCATTTCACGAGTTGGGGGTTACATCAGCGCTAACGTCCACTGCAAACATGGCAAAACAAATTTCAAAGGTTGTGACCCCTCACACCCCCCTACCCCCACCACCACCATGCCATCGCCTGCAAGGCACAGGTAAGACAGTCCCAGGAACAATATTTAATAGACTTCTACTTGCATACAATAAGCAATATACCAATCTCTAGATTCCTGACAGAAGATGGTGTCCTGTTGTTGTAATTGCTGAAAGCCACATTTGAGTCACAATCACTTGTCATTATATCGGTTTCCAGTCCACCATTCCTTCTGTTTTACTCTGTCGAAACACTGTCCCAGGTCATGTGATCTCAGCCTAATCACTCAAAAAAGATACTATATTCAGACTGTGAGAAACACAGATCATTTACATTGTGTTCCTTGTCATGCATTGCCATTACGTCAAAACACCTCACGTTGTCTAAAGACTGACACTAATAAAAGGAAACAAACTGTTTGACCTCATGGCATATGTTAGTTGTTACCATGTGAAGGTATGCAGAGGAATGAAATCAATGTGGTTTAATGGAACACATGTTTACACGCTGAAAAGAAGATTGAATGAAGACCATCTTGGAAATGACAATGATATATTTCAATATCAGAGCTTTAAAAATAACCTTCTTTTCATATATCTCGAACATCGTTATCGGTGCATACAAGCAAGAATCACAAATATTTTCCGCCCACAGTTTCCTCTGGTTGCAACGCACATATGCAGATGGAGTAACATATCCCGTACAATATATACTGACGTCCAAAAGAAAGTATATCAAGATTTTGAGAGACTACTGAATAAATTCACAAATGCGTTGGATATACAAGATATATCATTTCAAGACTTGGAAGGTTTATCAATGAGATGATGTCAATCAAATTACACTCGCCGAAATCCATGCATCCTTTTGATCAACTATGGCATAAAGACGTATACTTTTGGTATACTTTCTAAAAACATTGGACGTCAGTATACATTGATTATTATTATTATTATGAAGCTAGCAATAGTATTCTTAGTTGAAATAGATTTATATACATGTACGACAGATATATCAATGACATGTGAAGTTTTCAGGCTCAGAAACTAAGGACACATTCTTTTGTGAGCGCAGTTTAGTATGGTGGTTTGCTGCACGTTAAACCGTCGGTTTACATCTCATATTGGTTAATTACCAGGTGAATAGCGAACTTGTACTGGTCCAGAAGTAGTGCTGTTGTTTTTATGGCTGAAATATTGCTGAATACCACGTGAAATTAGCATTCACTATTCTGTACGTCCCGCTGATAAATCACTTCCGGTTCCGTTGATGCGCAGTGCCGATTTATCACCCAATGTAAGACATTTCACGAGTGCGTGTTAAACAGCCTTTAAAAGAAGCAAATACTCACCAAACCGATTTCTACTTGAAAAATAATGACGTATTACACACGGCCAATGATACCCGCAGACATAAAACATCTTCAGAGCCTGAACCACGTCCAAACGTTAACGTAATACTCCAAATCAATCAAGAGGACCTTTAATTCGCTTGGCTTTCATTCTTCCACAAAGCCAGGCAAAAATGAATGGGAGCCCTGTCGTGCCAAAATACAATGCTGTCGAGGCTTCACAAAGATAAGGAAACACCATACCGCTATTTGGATGTTAAATAAATGGATCACTTGTCGTGCCATAATGCAATGTTGACGCATTTTGGCCTCAAGTAGAACACTCCAGAAGAGGTTATTTTGTTTCTGATACAAAGAAAGTGCCTTATTTTCCGAGTTTATGTCGTTTTATGGAGCGGTTTTACTTGATTGGTCGCGCGATGACTTACAAAGGTCGCGGACTAAAGTATGATGACCAGAATGGGCCTCCGTAATTGTCTAAATATTGTTTTGACTACGCCAGTGACGGCAAGGCGAATGCGACCCGCGGTCATTGTTATGTCTAAAACGTCTCTCCTTACTTTCACAATAATAACGCGAAATTGTTTTTCATTACGCCTGAGTTTGAATCTGATTTTCATAATCGCTATTCTTTCAGTTTGTAGATAACTCAGCTAATGGCCGCCATTTTCTTTAATTTGCGGCGATTACGGCAAAAAATATTCTCACGAAAATCTTTAATATTAGCATCGGTGATGTGGATGTCAAAGGGAATTCATTCAGCGACTCTGGTGTCAAATGAAATGGAACTATCTTTTGTATTACATAATGATTGGCCCTCTACAAAGGGAATTAATTTCTTCCGCTTCATCATATCCATCGAGTCAACATTATTACAAGGTAAACAAGTGTGGAAAGATCCATTTTCGTTTTATTTATTTAGTTCTCATTTTAGATGTTACCGAGTGAACTTTAATTTGAAGTATGTAATCCTAGAACGTTGTCTAGAGAAGATTGCTTCGTTTTTTTCTAACTTTCAAAATTGAATAACAAAGTAAGAAAATCAAAGGAAATAAATATGTAAAAATAGAGATAGAAATAGAAACAGTTCAGATATCTATCCGACACTAAGAATACATATTTAAATATTACAGAGCTTCAGATAATGTTGGAGCTATTGGGTTTTGACTCGCCATGTTCAGAGTTATTGCGTATTTGAAGTTTTAAGTAGGTTAATCAGCTATTGTTTTACTCCACTAGATTTGGTTCAATGGGTATTTACTCCCACTGATTCCACTGTATTGGGTATTTCATACTATTTTATTGGAAAAGGTAACTGGCTTTGTCAAAACTAATGTAGAGCAAAAGAGGCAATTATTATAGATCCGTTAAGACTGAGTGGGCTATATTTTTTAATAAATTAAATAGACTGCTGTTCTCATGCGTCTGCACACAAACCGTCATATAGCATAATAATGGATAGTTCTTTTATAGCGCGGTATCTCCACCCAAGAGTAGACTCAAAGCGCTTCCATATATTACCCTG
>JAUELE010260942.1:0-10380 GCA_031471655.1 Diodora aspera | reverse complement strand
CCCCCCGTCCCCCCCCCCCCCCCCTTCCCTGCTGACGGCACTCCTGGATCACTGGCATAAGATGAGATTGAGATGAGTACTTTTTGAGCGACCTCTTAAATTGATCTGTATCAGAAATAGCCCCGTCGTTGCTTCTGTTATCTGCGAGCTCGGCAACTATCCAGTTTCATATCCAGTTGAACTTTGACGTAGTCAACAGAAACGATCCGTTCTCGGATCGTAATTAAGTCAGATCAGAGACTCGAGATGTAGACAGAGTCGTTCCTCATCATGTTGACAACCAATTCACGAAACTATAAACAACGAAATCCAATATCCTATAGCTTACGATTGAGATACAGAATAGGAGAAACAAATCCGCGAATGATTAATAGTTTCATTTAGTTCCTGGCAGTACATTAAACAGGTAGCATATTAGTCTAGACTGAAAACGAACCAATTAGTCCAATTGAAACTAGATAGATTGTATTACTGCGCCAGATTAAATAGGCTTGGTGAGCTACATGTAATACTTTAACTCCAGGCTATGGAGACACATGAGACAGATTGGCAGTTATTGGATTTTTGTTTCTTCATGGCTAATAGGTTAAAGCAAGTTTTCTAAATACAGCTCAATATTGTATAGCTCGATGGGTACATCGGTCAGCGAATCGGTTGAGAGAGAGAGACAGATAGAGAGACAGAGAGACAGAGAGTATATTCGTGTTCAGGCACGGCTTCCTTCCTAACCTTACTCCTATACGTTCTTAATTCGAAGATGATTTTCATCATCTTGAGAGAGAGAGAGACAGAGAGAGAGAGAGAGAGCGCGAGAGAGGATAATTTCCTCGTGGTAGGCACGACGATAATCAGATCCATGAGTTTAAAAAAAACGCCCTGTCAAGAGCAACTTTACGTGTGTGTGGTGACCGATCTTTTCTCTTAATTAGCATTTTGACTTGTCCATGGGTCCAGACTATTTGAACAAGGGGTCATTGTACACAAAATAGGCTACATTGAAGTGTGGTCTATTTCTCCTTCACCACAGACACAGGAAACACCACAACGTTTGGTACAGTACTGACTGCACAGTACTTGCAATCATCTACCGACACACTCCCCGAACACATGCATGTGTTGTTAACGGTTGTAACTTGCATTTGTATCTGAAATAGAAATCTAGATCTAGACCATGTGAAAAGTTGAACGAAGTTAAAAAGCATATGGACAGATAAATTGCTGGGTGCAATAATTGTGTTATTCAATCTACTTTTGAAACATCGTTTCACTTATAATCTGTTTTATATAAACTTGTTACATTTGTTTATACATAAATTAAGGGTTATTTTCTGCCTTCTGATTGGTTGATTTATTTTGTCCAGAAGTGCGAACTTTTGTGTGAACCGCTACGCGGATTGATACAGTTTGCACTTAGGTTTTTCTGTTCATACTTCAATGAACGCAAACAATCTTGATATCAATCCTTAAATATAATAAATAATCGGTGTATATTTATTCATTTCGGGGTTAATGATTTAGATGGTTTGTTAGTAGATTAACTATATATATACATGCTCGTATGGGTATGTTCATGAGCATGCATGACATTGCATCAGCGTGTCTGTGCTGATATTGTCTAGCTATACGGCTTAAAGCTGGATGCGTGCTCCCGAACTCCAAAAGGTCTGGTGCTATCTTTGTGAAATAAATAACATAAACTGTAAACCATACATTGTAAAAGCGTGTATGCCAAATTAAATAACGCCGTATTTTCATAACCCCGGCAGATGGTGACGAATTTATTTTCTGCTTTCAAATAGAAAGCTTCATTTCGAACCTTTCTCTGAGGGTTTACGGAAGAATGTTCCGTCGATTTTCGAATGAGACTCGAATGCATTTATTTGCAAGTGTAACGTTTCTGAAGGTTTACGATTTTTTTCAAGATTCAGTCAGAAAGTTCGGAATGAACGGCAAACTATTAAAAAAGTACAAAAAATTCTTAATGATTCTTCCCATTATTTATTTCCGGACTTTCAGTTTCTTCCATCAGGGCGCCGCCTACGTTTGCCGTTGTTCAGGTCAAATCGTGCTCGACAGTCCTTCATGCCAACTGCTATCAAACTTTACAACAGGCTCATCTGTGATAACTCTTAATGTTGTTTCTCTCTTATACGTTCACATGTATGTATCTGTTCATTGTTGATGTCTTAATGTATTTTCCTGTCGCTCACCTCTGCAGCTGCATGTCTACATAGGCAAATCCTATATTGAGATCTTATATTGTGCAACACAAATTTCTTTCGGGATAATAAAGTATTATTATTATATTATTATTATTATTATTATGTTAGCAGCAAACCAACCCCTACAATATCATGAAAACACGTGAAATATGCTGAACATTTACTATTTTGCATGATTTTTTAAATCAAAATTGCCCAGGTGTGGGTGCCCCTTGACACCCCTGGAAAATGTTATGTTCTTGAACAATATTGCCCCCCTACCTTTTCACAAATCCTGAATCTGGCCCTGGAGATAAGACCACTTGTGGAACATTTTCTACGATAACATCGATAACAATTGGTCGCTGTTTTCTGCTTTCTATGCCAATTTGTAATGACCTTTTCGGTTGGGCGACCAGTTCGGTCTTATCCTCCCTGCCTATCATAATGTGTAGGACAGACCCTGTAATACATGTCACCAAAAGTCTGTAAAATTACAACACCTGGGAAACCTGAAATCGACAGTTTCAGTAGATATCTCCTTTCTTCAACTTTCCAATAAAGGACAAAGCAAATACAAGTGATCATCCTATTGGCCACAATGTTAAAATAAGGAAATAACACTTTATTTATCTTCATTTGGCCCAACCAGTGCTTAAAACTTACTCAAATCATTACTTAACAAGTAAATCACCATTAACGTTGCCCATAATGTTGATAGCAACGTTGCCTACATCGTGAGCGTTTCACAACGCGTTATCCGATCGTTTTTTTAAATCGTGTACACATTGAGAGCCTCAGGACAAGATCCAAATCCGGACTGAGGGAATTGTGTATGAACATCCACTGTAGGATTACAAGGTTAACGTTTAGTAATGTTTAGTAATGTTTAGTACTGCCAGATACTGACGTATCGTTGAAAATCCGCAGTTGTTGAAAAACTGGAGGATTTAGTACAACATTCTTTCCATGCATACATTAAGATGGCTTCTATAACTTTTTAAAGAGTGAATGGTGTATGAGCCATGGGTGAATGGTGTACCAGTCTTTCTTGTCCAAAAAAACAGAATCTTGTTTCTTGAATTTTGGTGACCGTTATTCGGGCAATGTTCCCTGGGCTTACCTGTAAAGGATATTGTAACAGGGATTCTATCAATAAAAATTCAGTAAAAAAAAAAGAAAAAGAGAAAAACTGGAGGATATGGGATTATAGGAAGCAGATCTAGGCCGGTCCAGCGTGGGGTGAAGGCGTTGTCAGGGGGCGAGGCTGTGGGCATGATAAAGTTGAAATGTGAACAAAGTTGTATTTTTAGTTTGAAATCATTCTTAGTTTTTGCATAGCTGCACCACATGCATAAATTTCACAATTAAACGGAAAATGTCCAAAACCATAGAACTGGTCACTGGCTAAAAAAAAACCAGTTTGACCATGGCAGGACTGGTCGGAGTAGTGGCAACGATCCTGGGAGAGAACATTTGAAATGCGGTTTCCATTGCTCCCCAAAATGAGACCATTCCTCTGACACGACCCACAGAACTTATAGTCAAAAGCTATACATAATATATCGTGTGAGTGTCGTAGAACATAGTTTTATGTAAGTGAAAGACGGTAGTAATTATTCCATCAAATCACAATCACTGCACCATTGTAGAAACCGCTGACAGTAACGACGTTGCCAATGGTGATGTGCAAATACTCCACATTCACAAACAACATGCAATGACATTCAGCGTTCAAACGCAGAGACACTCACATACGCAGCCACGCATTTAAATATGGAAAGACACCGACAAGACTAACCAAGTCTAGAAACATCGCCCACATACAGAAACCAGAATTACGCACGCAATCACGCAGGCACGCAAGTGTCACACCGCACATTCTACTCTTTCGGTTACACAAAAACAGGAACCGGTAACACTTGCTGGTAACTATAGAAAAAAAGGCACCGTAAAACCACTAAATGTATTAAACATGTACTTTCACATTGGAAACCTCGAAATACGTTCTTAAAGAACAAGTAAAGAGATAAGAGCTCGTAATTCGTTTTTGGCAAACCGTTCCTAATTTTAAATCCCTCTGTTTTACACCACTCTACAAGCGTCTGACCTTAACCAACTCCATTATATACTCCATGCATGGCACTCTAAATGTTGCAAAATCTCTGGAAATAACGTTAAAGCCCAGACAATGAAACATAATGACAAAACCATATTCATCTGTGCAAAGCATGCCTCCAGCAGCTGGAAGCCTGCTTCAAAGACGGGCCACACGTCACGAAGTTTACAGACAATGGAAAACTAGTGCACTTATTCAAAATAGTGAAAACGCAATAGACTGGTTGACGTCAGTGGAGACCAACGCCTTCAGCATTACATTTGTACACAGTGTTTTATCGCTTTTTATTTTGTTAGTCTATGCACACCCGGACCTGCAAAAACTGTAGGTAGAGTGGCAATAATAACTTAACCTTTTTTCTATATCTGGAACCTACTTTGAAACGCTTGTTTTCATGATATATAATGTGTGAGAGAGAGAGAGAGAGAGCGAGAGAGAGAGAGAGAAAGAGAGAGAAAGAAAGAAAGAGAGAGAGAGAGAGAGAGAGAGCGCGAGAGAGTTAGTTCTTGCACTTGCAGAAAATAGTTGCTCCATGAACACTCATTAGTCGTGCTGCAGTATCAGATGCATGTATATACTCATGAGAGAGAGAATTTTCTAAAGCCATTTTCTGTTCATTCACAATGTTGAAACATACCTTTTGCTTCACTCACCAACACGACCTCTAATCCATCCTGGTAGTTCTGACTACGACTTTATCCTTATTTATGTGTCATATTATAAACACCGACTTATTGCAACACGGACGCCACATCCTGCCATTTGTGCTTTATCGGAACGGATACTGGAGCTTTCGTGTGTGTGATTCCGAGTGTGTGGAAGTATCACTGATACACAGCTATGTCCTTGTCGTCATCTCCGTACTCACTGCCATACAATCCCAGCAGACTCCAGATGACCATAAAGTGACCATCGTTGGACACGATGGACGATGTAGCTTATTAATAAAAGTGTAGCCTACTGTGCTGTAGACTACGAAACAGACAAACATATAAAGACTAAAGACTTAACGAGCAATGATCCCTGATTACTATAGAACAGCTATAACAGATTGTAAATGAGCGAGTGATTAAGGGTTTTACATGGTTTTCAACAATCTTATGGCCACATCACCATGGTATTGGGGCTCCTGTCCCTCCGGACTGAAAGAGAGGTGCCCGGCGGGACTCGAACCAAAACCGCCAAGGCTGGCAGATTGCTAGGCCGACGCGCTAACCACTGCGCCATCCAGCGTCCCGTATAACAGATAGCAATCCATACACGTTTAGACACTGTATTTAATCATGGTCACAACCATGCATGTAACGTGCGACTTCTTTCAAGACCGTACGACTACAACTTTTTGTAAAGGATAAATTCTTTCCTAGTTGAGGCATATATACACAGAGGAGTATTATAGACTAAGACAGTTGTCATTGATTTGAGATCACATAGTGACTTGAAGAAAAGAAGTTTACAAAAACAAAGAGAGACTGAATGAGACATTTATGGAAAATGTGTACTTTAAACCACGGAGCAACTCTTTTTCAAGACAGAAATAAGATCAACCTGGAATCAGGCAACAATCTGACCACATTTCAGGATTTTTCACACAAACATCCTTTAACTTCCATTCATTTGTCACCCCCACCCCGAACTCACGCCCCCCCCCCTTAATGGGAACCCTTGGGGAGTAAGATGACGCTCAGACTAATTTGACTCAGCATCGTGACAAAAATCCGTTATAAAATTTCACACTTATTGCTTTAGTAAGATTAGCAACAGGGTTTTAATATGTAAAAGCATCTCTTTTCTCTGTCTGTCTGGAACCATGATTAAACAATGAATATAAACAAGCTGTTACCTTGATTGGCCGTTCCAATCCATAGCATTCAACGAAATATTGCCATTTCACGAGTTACACCTACATTTCTGTACAACCAGTAGACCTGTTGGTTGGTATGAATGAAACAGCAGTAGTATGTTTCTATTTAAACAATACTTCAGGGATTGAAGTGCACAGCAGCCATTCATATCTCCTCGAACCAGTATATCTGCTTGTTCGTGATATGCAAATCTCCCGAGCACTCCCACTCACAACTTCATCAGTATGAAAATAGTCAGGCTCCCGAGGCGTTGACCTGAGCCAGACAGATCAAACATGAAGCTGGACTGGAATGGGGAGAGCTGATTTGTTCTCTATTGATAGTAAGTGACCCTGACACTAATCCTCATTTCCATATGATGAGTGGGCGTTCCAGACACATACGGACATTAGCCAGGCATGGAACTGTCCAGTTGATGTCAGCTCGACACAGATAGATCTCCCCTCTGACCACCTATCGGCAAACATCACCACAGTGCCAGAAGAGGCTTCCAACACAGACCCTTTCGCCCACAGTGTTGGGATAGGTCCATAGATTGGAGATTCACCACGGGATACTGTACTTAATATTCAACTTGTTTATTGCTCTCGAGCTCGATGTGACAGCGCAAATGTCTGAAGGAAACTTGAAACTTCATATTAACAAACAGGAGAGGTGCCCCATTGCCATAGACAGATTCGTCATGCAAATGTATGCCATTGTAATGATCTGTCCAATCCAATAGACATCAATGAAGTCTGAAACAGGGCTATGAAACTCGAGGCTTTAGTACAGTGATTCTAATATCGAAGAATTGTCTCCCAGGGAACTGATCTCAAATCTAACGAGAGAAGTTTAGCCAAGGGAACACAAATCGTGTCAATAATTACCACTGTAAGGTAGGATACGTGACCAGCCTCAGTGTTCTCTATTAAAAAAAAACAACTTATGGAGCGATACATATACATAGAATCATGTACATACCACAAATAATACACAAAGACATAGCATGTTTGTCGGTTTGCTACTACTACTATTATTACTACTACTACATCTGCTGCTCCTCCTTCTCAACCTCCTCCCCATGCTACTACTACTACTACTACTACTACTACTGAGGAATATGAATTCGTTTACAACCAACACAAACGATTTAATCCACGGAGTCATAAATCACGACAACTACTGCTACTGGTACCACTACTCTAGAGCTGCAAGAATATGAATCCGTTTACAACCAACACAAACGATTTAATCCACGGAGTCATAAACCACGACAACTACTGCTACTGGTACCACTACTCTAGAGCTGTGAGACTATGAATCCGTTTACAACCAACACAAACGATTTAATCCACGGTGTCACCAACCACCACAACTACTGCTAATGGTACCACTACTCTAGAGCTGCAAGAATATGACTGCGTTTACAACCAACACAAACGATTTAATCCACGGTGTCATCAACCACCACAACTACTGCTACTGGTACCACTACTCTAGAGCTGCAAGAATATGAACCCGTTTACAACCAACACAGACGATTTCACTCACAAAGACATCAACCAGCACCATTCCAGTCAATCCAAAACATTACTACCTGGGATGTGTGTTAATTGAAGTTACAGGTAAAATTCTAAGTCGACCTGACTCCGAAGAAAGGTAATCCGCTATCATCCCAGTCTTCCTACATCTCTGACACCTGTGATTCCAGTCTAGTTATAGAAGAAACAACAGTCAGTGCGTGCCATGGCCTCCTCGTCGTCCTATTTATACCGGAGATAGGTGATCACTGATACACAGCTGGCGAAAGTGGCGCCGTCGGGATGATCTTTTACCATTACACTACAAAACAGACTTATATACACACACATACAGCTCGGTCGTTTTCTAGAAGGCCGGGTAAATTGTCTTAAGGCTAGGAAGAAACGTATTGCACCGACTGATGCAACGATGCTGCTTTCCAAGCCACTCTTCATCACCGCTTTCGTCATACATCGCAATTTAGAAGTAATAAAAGCATACCTATGGCTGCTCCGAGTTCAGTACGAGATTAGACCACGTATAAAAATATTGAAGACAAATTAAGCATTTTCCAGTCCAGCTAAAAACACGAATAAGAACAAGAATTTATTCAGAAAGAATTCAAATAATTCAGCAACATTTTCCTGATTTACTCGAAAGGTTGAAAAAATCAAAAACCTGATTTACTGAAACCTATAATATTTCAAAATTAGTTGCCTGATTTACTCGAAATCTAGAATACTTCAAAAGAGCTACCTGATTTATTCCGAAGCCAGAATATTTCAAGAATACTTACATGATCTACTGGTTCGTATTCCCGGATATAGATAATACTGAAATGTCGCAATAGTACTGAAGAATCCGGGTTTACAGGCGATGGTAAAACTATGCCCAGCCCGCCATTGCGACAGGCACGTGCTTCAACCTTTCTCATGACAACTACTCATTTTGTGTTTGTCATATCATCACGTCAAAGAAAAAGAGTGAGTGAGTTGGGGTTTTACATGGTTTTCGGCAATCTTTCAGCCACACCACCCAGCACGGACTAAATAACATCACGTCATTGTCGAGAGGTGCCCTGGCGGGACTCGAACCACAACCGCCAAGGCTGGCAGATTGCTGGGTCGACGCGCTAACCACTGCGCCACCCAACACTCAAAAAGAGGAAGAGAGTTAAAATAAAAAATAAGAGACCTAAAATGGTTGATCAACCGGACCTGATTGTTGACTTGAGTGTACGGGATAAAGAATGTCATTGTTAAAGTTAAAGTATAAATGGAATCTACAACAACCAACACGAAGAAAGGAAACATATTCTCTACACACGTTCTCAGCTTCCACATTATGAAATACATACATGTATACAGTGCCCAAAACCGTAAGTCTTACCGTGGTCATTGCAACAATGGAGAAGTTGACAACTCCCTGAGAAGAATACAACCGAATGCTACTAGCAAAGTACTAGGTTTGGCATCACTTCCTACCGCGTACTCCGGGTAGTCAACTCCCTGAGGAGTATACAATCTAAACGGCCAGCAACACCCTAGAAAGTAAGCCTGACATGCTCAGCACTTTCCACCAGGTGCCAACAACGCCATGAGGAGTATAGAGCCCTAGCTGTCAGCATCACATATTCATCACATCCTACCGGGTACCCAGGGTAGTTAACTACAGGGTAGATACAACCTAAGCTGGGAGCAAGCCGCTAGAAGGCATCACATCATATCTGCTACCTAATTTCAGCTGAGTGGACTGAGGCAGTTAGCTAGTAAAGGCACATTTCCTTGGTTATCACCATTTATACTGCTGGTAGCTAGTATGGTATACATAAGTTCGTATATCAGAAAGGACCACCTGTATCACGGCTACGTAGAAACAGGAATCCTTGCAAAGCCAAACAATGAGAGTTAAATTCCATCATCAGCGATGTTCTATTGTAAGGTTTATCAACTTCGGTATGACTAATAGAAAAGTGATCATAGGCTTACCAAGATGGGACACTTCTGAACTAACTAGTGACGGAATATACAGAGCAAATGAGATTGCGACGTTTCATTGGAAGGGCGGTTACTGTTTACGTTACGACATTTAGTTAATCGTGAATGCCTTTCATCACCATTTGGAACTGAGTGAGAGGTAAATGAGAAGTAAACTAGTAAACCATTTTGTCCTAAACATGGATATATACTCAAATCTCCCCCAGTTAAGCTTCGACAAGAATGTTATATAATTTACGTTTAATGTCACAACCAACCACTGTCGGTATCGGAACTGTCCCGCCTTGGTGACCCTGCGCAGTGACCTTGTGATCTGCATGTCCAAACCAAACTAGCACTACGACTAAAATTAGAAACCAAAGTCAGTTCAATTGAAGTTCAAGTTACCCCATTGATTCCTGATGACAACTCTTGCCCTGTCGATTGTTATGGGCAACTGGGCCTTGTATAACATTTAAACAGTAGTCCGAAGGAAAACTTGAGGATTTCCGAGGCATGACTTTTCACGGCAGTAAAAAAGGATGTAATCAAATTCGAACCATTTACTATCAACAAAAACAATGTGTTACAAACTAATCTATGTGCATAAATTTAGGGATCATACTCCTAATCAACACATGGACACGTAGAAGAGTAACGGAAAACACACACGCGTACATGCAATATTCTGCAACATGAAGGACGTACATACAGAA
>JAUELE010260931.1:0-10381 GCA_031471655.1 Diodora aspera | reverse complement strand
ACTCCTTGGACTAGTGTTCTGTCAATTACATCTCAATAAAACTGGGAAAAATAATTATAGTTAGGTGGTGCCTAGCAATTGACAAAGCATGTGCATTCAAATAACCTACCTCCTGTGCAACCCAGAGACAGCCTCAAAAGTGGACAATATTCTTTGCCTGTAACCGATGGGGAAAAAAAAGACTCGTGCCTCCTAAAGGACTGTCCAGATACACAACAGCAGTGAGGGGACTCACACACACCTGAGGTGGATCCAAAAACTGAAGCGGAGGCCCCACCCCACCCAAGAGGCCTCTTATTGGGGTGAGAGGGAGTTTCTGGTATTTTTGTTGCTCATCTTCCTAAAGGAACAGGAAAATAAAAATTAATTTGACCTAATTTTCTACATGATTTTCCATCTTGCGGAGGGGTCTGCGGGATGGTGCAGTGATTTGCATGTCGGCCGGGCAATCTGCCAGCCTTGGTGGTTGTGGTTTGTAAGTCATCCCTGGGCACCTCACTTTCAACCCGGAGACACAGGAGCCACAACACAGATGTGATGATGGTGAGACTGTGGTGACATTCAGAGAATTTTACATGTTTCCATGTATTAATGTATGTATTTGTCCCCCAACCAAAGAGAATGTGACTTGCAGAGACATTCAGAGAAGTTTTACATGTTGCCATGTGTTATTGTATGTATTTGTCCCCCAACCAAAGAGAATGTGTTTTGTATTACTTATCTTTCTTTGCTTTTTCGTATATTAATCCTGTTCTGTACCATACTGCTTCACTGCTTTTATATTGGAATTTATATTTAGCATTTGTATCTCTCTTGTATTTAATCTGTAGCTCTTGTAGAAATGTAGAAGAACACTCTATAAGAGTTTACTATATTTGCCAAGCCGCACAAGGCCCACACCTGATACACTTCAAACAAGAGTCAAAAGACATGAACAAATTTATCTTTCATGAGCATGTTAACTTCATAGAGCTAGCTACACTTGACTTTTGACCCACTATGGACAAACTTTCCGCTATTTATGCTAACTTGAAAGTGGGCATGTACTCATGTCTCAGCTCACAAGCCCAAATGCAGGCTGTAGTCACGAATATGTCGTCGTCATTTAATTCTGACCTGGCTTTGAACCTTGACACCATGGTGATATGACTGAAAGATTGCTGAAAACGATCCAAAATCGCCAAGGGCGGTTGGGTAAGTCAGTCGGTTGAGAGTCGCCCGAGAGTCGGCCTTCTGACCGAAGGGTCTTGGCATCATTTCTCTGCAGTATTTCTACGTGTTGTGATCATCTGGTGCGCTGCCACATTGCGGTATCACCATTGGTTTGTCAGTACCAGCCGTAGCTCGCTGGTTTCCCTGCATCAGCTCTCTACTTGTGATGTGTCTTTTCTCCTGTGCTTAACTCATTGAAGTGGGCATATGGTTGAAACATTGCTGAGTCCCACTATAAATCCAACCAGCCAAAATCACTCATTCACTCATTTTCATCAATACAAGACCGCCTCATTCGTCGCCGATATAGCCTCCTTCCAGGACACAAAAGGCGACGTAAAATAAGCTGACTTTTAACCTAAGACCGTCTCACTTGTTCTCGGATAAGCATCATGTGCTGAACAAGTGCAAGTCAGCCATGCATGAACAGAATATATCGGAGAAATTAAGTGCCAAGTGAACATTGTAAAACTTATTCTTCTTTTAAAACTTCAAAGGCATAATCTTGGGATTACAAACTTATCCATAAAAGTTGAGAACCACCCAAGTTTGACCACAAACTTTTCATTGAGGAGACTAAATTTTAATTTTGTGTATTTGCGACATCATTTCAACTAATTCAATACACAAAAAAAGAAACAATACAATTGACCAGATGAGCTGACTCTGAAAAAAATGGTTTTTAGAAAAGTCATGAAGTATACATTACTGGTATTCAGAAAATTGAAAATCAGCAACATTAACTCTTAAACAGCTGATCCAAGATATATCTTGGTCACACATGAATGAACTTTGAAATATCTTCTGCCTCTGTGAGCATCTAACTCATTATAATTATTGTATTAGGACTGAAGATAGCCCATGCAACAAAAACAACTTAGGCCGAGTGTCTGACCTTGAATCCTGACCCTAAGATACTCTTTGAACATGCAGGATCTGTCATAGGGTCAGAGTTTGTTCTTGCATTAAAATCGATAGTAGCACAAGCAAGGTGGCTTAACCGGTGGGTACTGGCCATATTTGTCCCTGGTCATTAAATGACCATGTGACATCATAGAGCAGGACAAGTTGATCTCATTATGTCATAGAACAAGTGCTTTGTCAGCATAAGACGAGATGTGCGTTACATCACTGACCTCTCAGTGAGTCGGCGATGCGAAATACAAATTTTGAATTCTAAGCCTCCAAAAGCATTGTTCAGGGACTGTAACAGCAATTTAAGGTATGGACTGAACTACAAAATTATCCCTGAAACAATCTGTATCAGAAATAGCGGCAGGCAATGTGTCTGTTCTCTGTAACAGGACCATTTTGACCAGTACCCACCGCCGAAGCCACTATGGATGCGCTGCTATCGATTTGGATACAAGGACCAACTCTGACTTAGGGGCATATACCCCACATTTAAGAAGTAGACCTATATCTTGGGGTCAGGATTTAAGGTCAGAAACTTGGGATTAAAAACAACAATGTTCTGTTCATGAAAGATTTCTGAAAACTATTTTCTATGCAAATAACTCATGACTCTGCCACAGTGGAGTGTCCAACAGACAAAAAACACACCTTTTTACACGTTCACACTTTCTCCTGTACGAAAACTTCTAAAATTTAGAAGGAAAAAAAAAAAATACTTTTGAACATGTTTGAATTTTTGGAAATTAGTGATCTTCGAAAAAGTTAGAATTTGAAATTTTAGAAATTGCCCCCAAAACGTCAGTGAAAAATTTGAAATTTTAGAAACTACTGAAGGTAACAATCACCATTTTTCAAACCTCAGTTTTTGGATTTTCGAAAAAAATTCGAATTTTTAGAGATCAAATAAATTGATTATCTTGACAGTAATAGCACCTTTAAAATTTTAGAAGTTCTAAATTTTAGAAGTTTTACCGTATACTGACGTTCAGAAGAAACAATACCAAATTATTTCAATTATTTTCCCTTACGTCATAGCTGATCAAAAGCATGCTTGGATTTCAATGAGTGTAATTTGATTGAATTATCATGTCATTGATAAAACTTTCTAATCTTCTCTTGCATATGCAAATGTATGTGTGAAATTATTTAACAGTCTCTCAAAATCTTGGTATCGTTTCTTTTGCATGTCAGTACATGACAACCATCAACCAGTTACAAGAGCGCTTATGTCGCCCTCGCACAAGCGCCGATCAGTCAGTTGCTGCCAGATCCTGCTCGAAGCAAGGCTGACATTAGCTAGGCTCATCATGACCTCTATACTGGGGCTGTATTACATCGATCAAAATCTTACCCTTAAAATAAGCACATAAATCAGGATGGAAACTCCACAGAAGTTGTGAATTAATTTAATTTATGTTTTCTTATAGTCGCATATTGCTGCGATCCTAGAAATCCAGAGTATATAATGACACCGCCAAAGGTCATATAATGACCGTTGGCGGTGTCATTATACACTGGATTTTGAGGATGCTTTCCCTTATGTTCCTCATAACCCAGCGTGGCCTACGAGGAGTGATGTGGTGTTATTTACAAACAATAGAGCCCCAGTATCTCGATGTGTGTCATACAAGGTGACTAAAACGGGATCTTTTGCTTTCACATTTCTTTCAAACGAGCTATCTTATATATAATTATGAACTCTCGGTGAGCATCTTGCACATCACGTTGCGTTATATATTATAGCTGCAACATTGCCCTTGCAACGTAAAACATCATTCAACTCAATCCAATCGGGGGGGGCAGGGGCAGGAGGAACGAAACAGCCCCCATGTCGGGGAGCCTTAGCCACCCCACCCCAATACCGTCGGGGTAAAATATAACAATTCGTCGGGGAAAACTTCGGAGAAAATGTGTGTATTTGTGTTATTTGAAAATTTGTGTATTTGTCGGGGATTTCAGTCCCCATGTCGGGGAATTCCTGGCACCACATCGGGGAATTCCTGGTGCCACCCCTGTTATCACCCCTAATTCCCCCGTTATCTCAAGTCATGGATATACTCCACTCACGTATGATAAATATTCCTAAATCCAAACGCATTAGCATTTTACATGTCCCGTAAACTGATCGCAGAATTCTACTCGAAACAGAGATTGATGCACCAAACTACGATCATTTGTTGAACACGGTAAACATGACTAAGTATGGGCTCTTCACTTTGTCTATCTGCATGTTTGCTTAGTTCAAACTGACAAATTCCACTTCCTCACCTAAGACTTTGAGCAAATATGCTTAAGAGATTTCGTTTCTACCATTGGCATAAGTTAACGCAGTGGAGTAGAGGAAAGTTGTTGCTATGACAATCGAGCTAACTATATGTATTGATAAACAACGAATGCCTGTTATCAAACAATTTCATATTTATTCATGTCAGTCACGTTATCTTGTTATCGAAGTTAATGTGATTTTGCTTTTATGATATTTTATGCAGTTATATTTATCCATCAGAAGTACCAAATTTCCTATACTAGGCGCAAGGGTGGATATTTATTTCAGCTATGTGCTGGAGTACAGCTGGATCCGGCGCTAATTAGAGGCCCGGCGTTTTGTTAAGGCCCAGCATTTATTAGAGGTCCGGAGTTTATTTGAGGCCGGCGTTAAATAGAGGCCCGACCTTTATTAGAGACTCGAAGTTTATTGGAGGCCCAGCATTTAATAGAGGCCCGGCATTTAATAGAGGCCCAGCATTTATTTGAGGCCTGGTGTTTATCCGAGGCCCGAGTTTAATAGAGGCCCAGAGGTTATTGGAGGCCCAGAGGTTATTGGAGGCCCAGAGGTCATTGGAGGCCCGGGGTTTATTGGAGGCCAGGCGTTTATTAGAGGCCCAGAGTTTATTAGAGGCCCAGCGTTTATTGGAGGCCCAGAGTTTATTATAGAGGCCCAGCGTTTATTGGAGGCCCAGAGTTTATTATAGAGGCCCAGCGTTTAATAGAGGTTCTTGATTATGGTTTGGACCATGTTTCAGGACTATATGTAACTGTATGTAACTGCATTGTCGAAGAAAAGCTGAGATTTGTCTCGCCCAATTATACAGGAAGAAAATATGTTTAAGTATGCAACCCGGCACATACTGATACCGTAAATCCTTAAATAAACGCCTGCCTTGAATAAACACCTGCTCCACAAGCCTCTTGAAAAAATAGACGCCCAGCTGCCTTAAATATACCTGTGTCTTGATTAAATGCTGGGATAAAAAACGAAAATGGTCATGACTGAACTGAAATCAGTAAGTTTAGACATCTGAAACGTGTTTCAAACACCTCACTGAAAGAATAATTGCCTGCTCTATATATATAGGCGCCTGCCTTGAATAAATGCCTGGGGAAAAGGCCTTGCGCAAACAGTAAACCCCCAGCATTTATTTTAGATTGAGGCCTACGGCAGAAGCTCCAGACCCAGCGCTGATTAAATGCCTATGTAGCAGGCTCAAATGACTCCCCTTAAATTGGACTCGAGAGTCATATGAGCCTAGGCTCGGGTGACTCTTGAGTCATAATTTTATGAGCCTAGGCTATTATGACTCTCCTTAGGCTTAGATAACTCCCCTGGTGGGCTCAAATGACTCCCCCAATATTTCCTGTCTTGGATCAAGCTAGTGACTACCCTGATGCTATGTACACCTTTCTTTACACTAGGTTCAGGCGACTCCCTGATCAAACATACATTAAAATGGGGTGACACCTCAATATTGGGTCATACTGAGTTTGCACCACCACGACTTGTCTCAATAATATTCTGTCATGTGTGTTATGTATTGTTCGTTGAAAGAAAGTACATGTGGGACATTGAAAAAAGATAGGGGAGTCATTTGAGCCTGTGAGGTGGGAGTTATTGGAGCCTAAGGGGAGTCATATGAGAATTGGCTCAGATGACTCTAGAGTCAATTGGGCCTAGGCTGAAATAACTCAAGAGTCATCTTAGCATGAGAAGTCATTCGAGTCTCCTACACCGGCGCTTATGAGCGAGCCTCTTTGCTGATGAGAAAACCGGCGCTTATTAGAGGAAATACGGTAAATCGGGGAGAGCCCTTTTAATGAAATGTTATTGGATATTACACAAACCCAGAAACGGCTTGTGACAACAATGTTCATTATTCATTCGTCAAGTGAATGGGGAATGTTGTCTCTGAGAATTTGTCAAGATCCTAAGGGGTTGTATACATGTAGGCCCTATACTGAGAGATTTATCAAACAGTTAAGCTATTAAAGGAGTGACCCTTTGATTTACGGGACGGGAGGTGGCAGGAAGGGCAGGAACAGTTCAAAACATAGTTTGCAGACAATGGGGAAAATAAATAGATTGCACGAGTCAAGACAATCTCTCCCCACAGGGTTGCCAATCTCCGGAGACGTAGAGTAGGCTTCAGCCGGAGGTTGTCAACCCTTTGGGGAGAGCTTGGAGTCAAGGGTACGAAAAATAAATAGATTGCAGAGCCAGGGGGTCCGGACCCCCCCACCTCCCATTTGAAAATCAAATACGGAAAATTGTATAGTAAAGAGTCCTCGAACTCCGAATGGGACTGCAATTTTGCATGTTGGACTCTCCCTCCCCCCTTTAAAGTTGGACCCCTCCCCCTTTCCAAAATCCTGGATCCGCCACTGCATTTGTACATTCTTTTAATTTCTGAAGTAATATCAAATAAAATTTCATAAGGGGGCAAGACGTTAAAAGATAATAATCAGTTTTGATCATTTGGAAATGACATCACATCACAAGTTAGTGTTATAATCATGTTCCCAGACCTGTAAAACTTGCATCTACTAGTATATGGAGAAACCAAATAGTATGTTTTAAATAAGTTGTAATGGTCAGTGTGAAAGAAAATTAATAGACCAGTATCCACAGAAAATGGTATTCATGAGTGGGATTTGATAAGCAATGTTTGAGTGAGTGAGTGAAATAGATATTTACATTGCAGGGGGCAATATTTCAGTCATAGCGCAATGTGATGTGCAAGAGGCACATCAGGAAAAGGGACAACACAGGATTGATAGTAAGAAACGAAAGCAAAAGATCCCCATTTTTGTCGCCTTGTCGCCCAGTTGCTTTGCGCTTGACTGAGGTGGGTCTCATCAAAAATGGCGACGATAGGCATACAAGTCCTCTGGTCGGTCACAAAAAGATACGAGTAGCTACGATTGACCAATACACACCTCACATAGTGATTTATATTCAATAAACAGAGACTGATTAAAGATACTATGGGCGTGCCCAGTGGCATTAGGTGTCATCTTAAACGAAATTGTCAGAAATATCATGAAACTTCACTTGATATTCCTGTAAATAATTGAACGCATGTCCAAATGGAAATGAGTGCAAAAACATCTTCATGACATCTGACAACTTCGGTACTCTTTGCCTACTATTGAAGAGTTTAAGTAATTGTGTGTGTACCAGTTGAGTTCACTTTCAAGTGGAAACTGTAATTAACATAGGGGCGCAGAATGGCGCAGTGGTTGGCGCGTTAGCCCAGCAATCTGCCAGCCTTGGTGGTTGTGGTTCAAGTGCCGCCCGGCACCTCTATTTCAGCCCGGAGAGACAGGAGCCTCAACACCAACGTGGTGTTGGTGAGACCGTGCTGATATGGCTGAAAGATTGCCGAAAACCACCTAAAACCCCAAATCACTCACTCTAATTAACATATTTCAACCCTTCCCCTCTCATGGTTGCTCCCTTGTGTACGTGACAAATATCCAGACAGTCATTACATCTAAGTGTGGCTTCTGGATTGTTTAAATCATAAATACCGTTCATACAAAATCAAATTTTACTGTTTATATTTTTGTCGGGTTGTATTCTTGTAGCATGTCCTTTACGATCCTCTACATGACCCAACACATATTTTGGACATTGACACTGACACACGATACATTTGTACACCTCAGCAAAATCATACACCACCTGATCTTTCACCAAAGTACAACGACCTGAACTGAGTTAAGCCTAAAACACACTTGATTGCCACTCTGAGCTCAGAGTTATGCGCCCTTGGCTTATTTATAAACATCTCTGACATGTTTGACTGCAGTCATTGCAGGGCAGGTAACTGCTTTTGTAGACAGCAATGGCATCTCTCAAGCAATCTCCGCTTGGTCATGGTCAATCTTCTGGTTGTCATCATTGGGATCCTGCACCACTCTTCCAATACTTTAGTAGCAATTATATCAACCTCTGGCAGCAATGCCGTCTCTCACATGTTTTTGCTTGGTCCCAGTCAATCTTCTGGTATTCAGCACTCTTTCAATACATCGATGGCAATTATATCAACCCCCTGGCAGCAATGGCATCTCTCGCGCATCTTCGCTTGGACACAGTCAGTTTTCTGGTTGTCATCATTGGGATCCTGCACCACTCTTCCAATATGTCAGCAGCAGTTACATCAACCTGGCGTCTCTCACACATCTCCTCTTGGTCATGGTCAATCTTCTGGTTGCCATCATTGGGATCCTGCACCACTCTTCCAACAGAGCCAGTTCTCGACAGATTCTGATTAGTGGTTCTTGTCTGCGTATCTGACACCCCATAATTTCCCACAGATGTGAGTGGGTGATTTGGGGTTTTACATGGTTTTCAACAATCTTTCAGCCACATCACCATGGACACAACAACGTTGGTGTCGGGGCTAGCGTCTCTCCGGGCTGATAGAGAGGTGCTCGGGCAGGACTCGGACCCCAACCGCCAAGGCTGGCAGATTGCCGGACCACCACGCTAACCACTGGGCCATCCCGTGACCCCTTGCCTCCAGTGGGTGTAAGTGTGTGGCCTGGGATTATCATCCATGAATATTCGAAAAGGAAATGGTTATCAAAATCAGCCATGACATTCTGGTCAAGAATGCCACCCTCACTCTGGCCCTTGAGATATCTTCAAATCACAAGGTTGAGTTTGCAAAGGAGCAGCATCCCCATCACGACAAATTCTCCACAAAACGGACCCGTCATGATATTCTTCTGGTTATATGTGGTCCCTCTTGCCCACCATATCCTTGCATGGTCATCAGTGAAGTACAGTAAGAATCGATTTTCATCGGATCAGTGAAATACTGTGGGTTTGAGAGTAAGGCGTCTGGTTCAAATATCACTTTTGACACAGACAGATAGACAATGACACAAAGACATATATACAGTGGTGTATGGCAAGGTCCAACTTGAATGTGAGGACTCCGAGTTCCGTTCATTCATCTGATGAAAGTCAACCTATTTCAGCTAATCAAACAAAAGCCCTATCTTCTATGGCACCTGTTTTCCTTCATCTGCCGCAGACTTCGCAAATAGCGTCTGACCGACGGACACATCTGGTAAAATTGCCTCCAGTCCGACAAAATGTCTCAATATGTAGACCTGAATGTCCCGTGCTCTGGGTCAAGTCAATATCATTACATACTTGTTGATATTCAATACAACCTTAGCTGTTCAGTTCATCACCCCTTTTGATAAAATTGTGAAAGGAAAAGGGTCTGGGAGACAGACTTATATGTCTACCATGAGAAGTTTAGTGCCGTCTGGATGTTCGGTCCTGGAAATTTCCTTCCAGTCAGACACAATCTTTTAACATACATGACCGAATGTCCTGTGGGTGACAAAAAAAACATTCGCAGACTGCTGCCTGATCTGACCGTGCCTTATCTCTTCAGCGTCTGCTTGTGATAGTATGATATTCGATACAACTTTAACTGTTCTCTTGGACACAAATTTTCCGACTAAGCAGTCATTCTTTGGTGCCATTACATATGAAGCAGGCAGCATCAGTGAAATGCTTCCAAGACATTCCTTTTCAAGAAAACCTATGAACTTTGACTTGTTTAAATAGGTTTTCAATAGTTTCTAGCTTTGTTGCGCCATGAGCAATCGCTGAGTGATTGGATTATTGTGTGCTTTGTAAGAACACTTATTATTATTAATATTATGACTTAAGTTGAATGGCTTACATATGGCAGAACATGATATTTCTGTCCGATACCTGCCAGATTTTCAGCAGTGCAATTGGTACAATGAGCCAGTACACCAGTGAGTGAGTGAAATTGATTTTTACATTGCAGGGAGCAATATTTCAGCCATAGCGTGATGTGCAAGAGGCACATCAGGAAAAGGGACAACACAGGATCGATAGTAAGAAATTAAAAGCAAAAGATCCCCATTTTAGTCGCCTTGTACGACAAGCATTGGGTTACTGAGGCCCTATGCTATCCAAGTGACA
>JAUELE010260876.1:0-10382 GCA_031471655.1 Diodora aspera | reverse complement strand
TACATTAAGCATCTACTGAAAGATCAGTGTTGAAGATAAAATACTGGATTTTGAACGTACCATCTCCAGCTTTAGTACCGTCTATGTAGAAATTGGCGGGTTTGTTGACGGTAGCCTCCTTCAAACCTCTGCCACTTAGGATAACCTTAAGAGGGCCTCTTGGTGGGGGCGATTTTTGTAAGGTGTAAGAGCTTTGTTCCCTATGCACTTCTGTCAGTGCGGTTGGTACCATCACTAAACTGGAAGGTCGGTAGATGGAAGGTTCGGAACCATGGATGCTGACACCGTATGGTTCTCCATTCACTGATCCGGCATACGAAGACTTGGGAGAGATGGGTTGATAGGCAGCCATTTTGAGGGGGGTCTGAACCAACTGAATGTCGGGTTCACGCGGACGATAGGTGGCCCATCCTAAAAATGGAGAGCGGGTCAGGGGAAATCCTCCCCATCGAACACCAATATCGTGTTTTCCTGGTAAAATTAAAAACACACAAAGTCAGTATCGAAGGGGTAACATTTACTTTTAACAGTACTTTGCACACTTCTACATAATTCGCAAATAATCTGAATATCACGTCAGACTAAGAGATTTGTTTGAATAATTCTAATTAAATATTTAATTATAGCTTTGGTTATGGTCACGATATATTTTGAATTATGGTTAAGTTCAATCACTTACATATTGTGTCACATAATATATTTTGTTATTCAGAATAGTTTAACTTTACTCAAAGTGGAACGTATTCAAAGAAGCCAATTCCACCATGTACATGTACTGTCATTAAGCAGACACCAATAGGGGTTTGTGTTACCTTCCTCTCTTGGGGTGAATATCACTGTGTTTCGTCCGTCACTTCTCTGGTCCACGGCTACTGGAATCTTGGAATTGGGACCTCGCACTTCAGCAGTCAGTTCACCTATAAAGGGCGACATCATTGACTCTTGAAATGATTTAGCCGGTACCAGCTCACAAATATTTCTCTGTTCAAAATACTAGTTTTATATTTATCAATACAATACAGTTTATCAATACAGTTTTTCACTCTCTAACAAGCACTTACTGCCAACATTTAAAGTAACAGTACAGTTATGCACGGAGTATATAGATCCGGAAGTAGCCTCTTATGGGTTGAAGCACTGGCTGTTGATTGGTCTTTGTTGTATTTGCTTTTTAAACGGTTTTGGTAATACTTCCCAAGCGTACATATGCGTTTGAATCATGAAGAGGCTTCCATTTCATCTCTAAATCTGTTTAAGTATAACCTGGTCCATCTGCTTCATTATGAACATTTGTCTGCCATCTTCTACTTAATGTGATGTGGAGATCACTTTTTACAGAAAACAAAACGTCTATACAAATATTATAGCAATTTTAACAGTCCTTATCGTATTTGAAATATTAACTTCATTTTTACAACGTCTCTCTATAATAATTAAAGTAGAGTTCAATAAAGTGAATTTAAATGAAGAGTGAAAGGTTTGACATTACCAGGCCCAGCTTCAGATGCGTCAAATGGTATGTGCTTTTCTTTATCAACAACCAGTGGAATAATTCCATTGTCGTCCACCAGAGGGCGCCAGCCACCAGAAACCCGCACGCTGTATGGATCTACCACCAAGGGTCGGTAGGGACTTCCTGTGAGAGTAATAAAATGACCATGTTTGATAAATGATGAAAACGTACCATTGAATCCATGTCATATACACGTAGTGTATTTTGTCCACAAACGTTACGTTATAATTATAAGTAAACTAAACATATTAATTCAATTATCTTATCATCATGACATTGTATTAATTACTGATAGTATCCAGTATGAGCTACTGAACTTACCTTCAATGTCCTTTCCGTCCACTCTGACATTAACAATATGCTTGCCTCTCTCTGCGGGGGTATAGTGCACCCTAAGCATGTTGTCCGCCTGGGGGTCAATCATGCTCTTGATGGGGTAAGTTGGACCTGCATGTAGGAGTACAGAATATGACAATTACCAATTGGAGAAAGTGTACGTAGAAATAAACTAATGACTATCGGCAAAGTGATTCAAGTTCCGTTTTCGATGTCAAGACATAATATGAGATTTATAATGTAAAAATGACGTCCAAAAGAAACGGTTCAGAGAAAACAGATTATCATCTTAATTATATTTACCAACTCCTGTGTTTGGTTTACTGTTCTTCAAAAGTGTTCTTGGTTTCGTGGAGTTCATTTGGCTCGCATCGTGCTGACACAACACTATCTTGGTTAAATATTCAATATTTGTTTGGTTTTTCTTCAGTCGTCTTTGAGAGTATTGGTATAGTTTCTTTTGGACGTCAGTATACATTTGCCGTTTAACACCGTATGTGGTTTCCATAGCAATTGCGATTTGTCGTTACACGAACGTCGTTCACAGCTATTTTGTTCCCGACATAATGGCTTTTAAATGCTTATATCGGATCCAAGCTATTGTAATGTTCTTGCATAACAGTTTGGATGGAACTAACGTGTAAGTAAACATGTCCATATTAACTTTCAGTCTTTGTCAGCGCTAACAATTTTTTGTTTTAATGTTTAAAGAGAGAAAATATGAAATTTAACTTTAAAAGTAATGTACCATTTTAAAATCTTTTAAAAATTAATTTCGCGCATCGTACATTGATATTAAATGACAGTATTCAAACGGGCATAATTGCACAGCACCGATTTGATATTTATCCTCAGACGTCAAACACTATTTTCATTTGTAACCATCAGTGGTACAAGAGCAAATTCATACATGTATTTACAACAATATTATGCAACGACAAAAATAACGGGTACACACAGAAGAGTGATGTAGGCTACAGATGAAAGTACGAACAAGTACAAAGAAAGGAAAAGAAAAACAATCAAGTGGTTGGCTACAAACACAAGCGTGAAGACAGGACGTTTATAAAGTTTATAATAAAGCTAATAATAAAGTTTCTCAGCACTTTGATCGAGATGGAGGAAGATAGTTGTTTCCGTGTGGCCAAAGTAGGAAATATTTGGGTTTTTTCAGGTATGTACATTTAGGAAAGAGTTCATTTCATTCCCCAAAACTGGGGTCGCGAGATGGCGCAGTGGTTAGCTCGTCGACCCAGCAAATCTGCCAGCCTTGACGGTAGTGGTTCGAATTATGCCTGGGCACCTCTCCTTTAGCCCGGAGAGACAGGAGCCCCGACACCGACGTGATGTTGGTGATACCGTGGTGATGTGACTGAAAGATTGCCGAAAACCACGTAAAACCCCAAATCACTCACTCTCATTCCCCGAACTCATGTTTTTTTCTATACAATATATAGGATTTGTCAGTCTAATAATAATCTGTAATCTGTTATGCATATCTATAACGTAGGAAGCTCACAAAATTAACTCTGAGCCTAAACGAACCCTAACCCATAAAAGTTAACTCTATTGATGTTAAGACGGAAGAACGAAAGAAACTCTTGACTGCATGTGTCGTAAGATGTATACACCAGGGCATCTCAATAAACACGATGTATACATCAGAACATCTGAATAAATACAAATGAACACCATCTGTCTGTAATGTAGAATAATACTGAGAGCTACCAACCGTGTACGTTGACAGACACATCTCCCGGAAAGCCTCTGGGATCCACCGTGAAGGTAGCTGGTTTATCCACGATTGCACGTTCCAAACCCGGTCCGGAAGCGACTGGAGACTGTAGTTCGTCGATCTCTTGGATGAAGGGGGAGCCTGGGGGCATGGAGATGATAACGTGAATCCAGACGGTCATCCGTAAATATTAATAGGTCAAATTATGTGCAAATGCCTTAAGTCATGATGTGACACAAAACTGGAAGGTCAAGCAGGTAAAAATGTGGTAATGCAAATTCCACAGTATGAAGTACACCTTCAAGAGAGATAGAGATATAACAGACTGAAACCAAAATGATCTTTTTTTCTTCTATTGTGAAAGTAGGACATTCAAATATGTAAACGCTGTTATAAAACCAAGACACAGCTGTTTTGAAAGCACAGAGCCACTTAAGAAGCGTATGAGGAAGGGCGGATCCAGAATATGCGTGAAGGCGGTGTTGGGTGGGAGAGGGCGTTAAAACATATTTTATGAAATATATCATTTTCTAGTGAGGTCCGTGAGCATGCTGCTCCTAAAAATTTGGACAAATCAACATGCCAAATGGTGTAATCGCAACCCATTTCACGTGTTGTCATAACATTTTTGGGATTGATTTGATGCTAATATAACACATATTTGAGAGAGTGAGCTGAGGGAGAAGGGGATGGGGGCTTGCTCCTTCCTGGATCCGGACTTGATGAGTACCTTTGACGGGTTGTCCGTCATAGTTGAGCCAGATCTTGTATGTTCCTGGTCCTCTAGGAATGAAGGTGATGCGATATATCCCTGGCTTGTCCTTGTTCACCTTGCCCGGGAACCGCAGCCCTTTATATGTCACTTCTGCTTCCAGCCTACCGTCCCCTACCTTCGTACAGTCAGCTGGAGTAAAAACAAACAGGTTTTAGCCTCAGAATTAAGTCCTGTACTGGTGCAGCGTTTGTATTGTCCAGCCCCCATTTCATGAAAGCATCGTAAATTTAGGATATTGTAAAGAAACGACGAAAGTTATGTGGTAAATTCTGACCAGGCTCCCATTTTATGAAAGCATAATACGGATACGACCTCCTAAACAACGTCATTACCGTTTTACAAAGCCCTCCTTACTCTACACAATGTGTTGAATAAGGCCCAAACTGACGACATTCGTTAACTTCGTCATATCTTCACGACTTTTTAAAGTTACAGTGTACAATGCTTTCGCAAAATGGTGGCAGGACAGCTTCAGGAACTTATGCTTTGGATCGCAAATGTCGTCACAAGTTAGATCTATGTCAAAGACAATCATTCGTTCTGTAATGTTAATACATGTACTTATTGTACTTCTGTTTGTTTGTGAAATAGTTGCACAATTCAAAATATACTGCGTGACTTTAAAACTGCGCCTGTGACCTGTCACGTTTGTGCCAACTGTGAGGACATGTTATTTCTCAAAACAACAAACACATACGATTTGTCAATACCATTTGAGGTAAATACATGAGTTGTGTTCGAATACAAAAAAAGTGCATCTATTTCATGAACTAAAATAAGAAATACATGTAAGTTTTAACAGTACAACACCGATGGTATTCTTCGACATATATCCAACTTATGACAACCATTCGGTGTACATCGGAACCTATAAGGTAATGATTACAAATTCTATCATTTCTAATGCATAGTTTTTGCAAGGCATTAATGTATTCATTCTGGTGAGTTGATGCCTCGTTTTTGGCACTGTCTTTATTTAATACTCATAAACCTGCGATTTGTGGCACGCTGAGACACAAGGTACTATAGTATCAGAAGATCAAGAAGTATTAGTTGGTTAAACACGATCTGGGGTACATGTATTTATGACCTAATTACGATCAAATTTTCTTTGTTATATATAGTTTCAAGGTTTTAACATCAGATCACTTGACCAATCCAGACCATATGCTACAAGGTAATCAGAGTTAACTCCCTTCGCTCACATTTGAGTCTTGAGTCAGAGCAATCCTTGTAAGATTGAAATTGTTGCGTATAGCAGAACATTGGAAATAGTAAATTTCAAAATAATGTTCTATCACAATGAAGTATCATATAATAAATCTCAAATGCATGTTTAAACACTTTGCAAGGATAAATGCAGTACGTTTCATATCGTAATTCGCTTTAATCATTTAATGTTCATTATAACGTTTCTAAAGTATTTCCACTGACCTACCAACAGAGAAGGATACAGATCTACTATATAATTACCCTTACTCACCTATGAGTTGTGGTGCACTAGTAATGGTCCCATCCTGCATACCATACACGGAGATATCCGAGGAGTCCGTTATGTGACACACAAATGGGCCTCCGGTCATGTAGTCGATCTCCCAGTCACCTGGACAGTATAACACATGTCAGTAGCTGTCATTACAGTATCTATGTCGGACGACAGTTATTGTGAAATGTATCTTTGTCTTCATAATAACATTTTCTTGTAAAGCAGTTCTATTTTTCGCGATTAATGAAACATGCGAAATGCTACATTGTATTACTTCGTCTGAAGACATAAGTCGTTAGTGTGGTTCAGTGATCCTCTGTATATAGTTCATCGGACGTTTCTGGGCTAGGACTGTCTTTAAATCCAGGCCCATGAAGAGAGAAAAGCATAAGCTTTGTTATGAGAAACGTGACCGATCAGAATCACAACCCAGTGAGACCACTGATTACACTACTGCAACACACTTTTCAGAGACTGGTTTACTGTTATAGTGTATTGAAAGTTCTAGGCTGCATGCCTTCCACAAAGCAATCGTAGTTATGCAATCAACTTTAACTACTTATACCGAGTTTAAGATCACTCCAGCAAAGTTATCCTCGCTGCACAAAGCAATAATACGTTGTTCTCAATAATCAGAATTATAATGTTCCGATCGTAAAATTTGTAAAATCGTTTTCGGATTTCATTATCACTGAATATGTCTGGCTGACACGGTCGGTCGTGAAACATTCTTGGTCTTTTGTGGCATTTTTCAATTTCTACGCAGAGAGTAACAGGCTTGGTCTTATTCGATTAATTATCTATACTGACTTCAAAAAGAAAGTATACCAAGATTTTGAGAGACTACTGAATAAATTCACAAATGCGTTGGATATACACAAGATATCCCTTCACGAATTGGAAGGTTTATTAATGAGATGATGTCAATCAAATTACACTCACCGTAATCCAAGCATCCTCTTGATCAACTTTGGCAGAAAGACGTAAGGGAAAATAATTGAAATCATTTGGTATACTTTCTTTTGGACGTCAGTATATAATGGTCTTTTTAAGTAATGGTTTAATATCATATGTATCTCATACCCCGATTCTTCTTTGAGACTAACGTAGCCTAGGATAGCTCTGTGGAACGGGGAGACAATTGTGACTAAAACGTGAGACGGCGAACGAAAGAGTTAATGATCAATTTTGCTCTGAAATTGCATTGTGAAACGGGCATGCATTGAACGAAACAGTAACATACATGCGGCTTTGATTTTAACCATTCCATCTTCCCTCTCCATGTTGGTAGTGAAAACAGCTTTCCTCTGGCGTTCCTCCGGGTCTATACTATGGAAATCCGTATCTGCAACAAAACATGGACATTTTCCATCAGAACAATAAACACTGGATTTCTTCGAAAGCTACTTACTTCACTAGGTACACAGTACATGAATCGTACAAGCTCTCTCTAATCTACCCAAATTTGCTTAGCCCATTTTGCATTCTATTATCCAATAGCTTGTATCCGTTGCTAATCGTCTACAGTAGAATCGTTTCGGCTGCAATGAAAGACGCCATGAAAAGATAAAGTTGAAGCAGACGAATCTCTCTGGTCGGCGTCATCACATTAAGTTCCACATCGTCCATAAGTTCCTTAGTAAAACCGTCTTTAAACTGGTATTGCATTCACTGACCCAAAACCTTGCATCGCTGTTTCAGCTCACTGCGTTGAACATACATCATAAGCCAAATTCAGAACTGGACTACTTGCTTGGTTGTGAATATAGCTTACCGTTTTATGGTAATGTGACAGCTTTCCTGCCAAGCCCCAAGGATGACAAGTTAAACAAGTACATTTATACACTCAGCAGGGCTTCTGTCTATAAACCGTTTGATGTCACTAGCAAATGTAACGTCCACTTATAAAGACTCACGAATACGTACATCAGGAGCTGTGGTATATGCCGTTGTATTAAACGCGAATACATTTTTAAAAAATCACAATTCTGATTTGAATCAGGTGTTATAACCATTGAGTTAACGCTCTTATATTAATACACACCAACATTCATATTCAGAGCTGAATCTAAAGTAAAACAAGCGTTAAACGATAGTTAAGGTTTATAAAACCGTGGAATAATGTACACATGGGCCTGTATGCATGAAATAAGTAACGTACTTCGGAAGTAGTCCGGCGGGTCATTGCAGATAATAATATATGTAATAAAACTTTTTTATCCATGCATATACAAGAAATTCGTTTTCCACCCTTAGGGGTGGTTGTCGGCGCAGTGCAGCGCCAATACTCATTTTGAGCTGGGCCGACTGGGACAAGTGGAGCTAAGTACCTTGTCCAAGGGTACAACACAGCGCGCCGTTAGCTAGGGACCCGCGACCTAACCATCGTCGGATCACGAGTCCGGCGCCTGTTGCTCACGGCCACCGCGCCTCTACTACGTCGCTCCTTTTACATTAACGTTACTTCGGTTTCAGGCATACCGACGTAGCGCCGGTACATCCGAAGTAGCCAGTTACTTCTGAAGTAGACTCTTACTTCCTTCTCATGCATACGGGCCATCATGAAGTTTGTACAGAACAGCTTACCTCGGACTTCCGCTTTGTTGAAATGTACGTTGATTTCATATGGACCGGCATCGTAAGGTGTATATGTAACACGATGCATGCCCTTGGATGGCTGTGTGATGTGGGCCGGGACTCGGCGACCTCTGTGTGTGATGTCCACGCCCAGCTCCCCCTCCCCGGCTCGAGTGCAGTCAACTGGAGGTCAACATTGTAAGTTCTGCTTAATTTACATCACCGACAGTATACAATTTTTGATTTCACAATTACATTCGACTGCAGTCTTGGATTTATTTTAAAGTCGGAAATATGTTGGTGTTTCTCTTAACACTTGTTATCCTTAAGATTCACCGGTTGAAGCAACCAACCCATTACAAGACGTAAATATATTTTCTCTTTTTTCATGGGTCAAGTCTTTGGCTTCCCCTCCGTGTGAATTTTGTATATATCCTTGTGTTATTGTTAAGATGTATGCACACAAAATATTAATTTCTGGGAAAGATTGTGTTTAGGTTCCCAGATAAGTGAGTACATGTATGTGCAATGGTGACTGATGTTCGGCGACGACACCATGAAAACGTCAGACTGATGAAGTTGGTTAAAATATACGGGGTGCGTTCTTGAACAAGTTCTAAGCAAAGAGTAGTGTACTAGCTCTGGACTTGCTAGAGTGCCAGTTACAATCCCGTTCGCCCGTTTAATTATTGTTGCATTTATTCGTGCCTGAGATGAGCAACCAATGAAGAGGCCAGAAAAAACCCTTAATTTTTCTGTCACCAATAGCAACGACTTACACCATTACATAACATAACAGGGACTTTAGTATATTGATGTGAACAGTAAGGTTTAGGAGTGTCTTTCATTGACTTGTAGATCTTTCATAACGTTGTGAGTCTTGTTATACAAATACCTTTAAACTCTTGAGTTTTATTCACACCGCCGCCTTTCAGATCACAAACACGGACTTGTGATGGATCACACACGTCAATAGGACACCCGTCAACATGTCGGCCGTTGTAGAACAAATTGACATTCCATCGTCCTGCAATGAAATCATACAAATATCTTTTATAGCTAGTCTTCTTTGCCCCTTCATCTGATATCAATATATAGTGTTCTGGATGGTTAGTGGTTGCAATATTTACTACTTCTTATGTCTTCATATTTAGGGGCAGACTGACGGTTCCAGTGGTTCCCTGGATTCATGACTACTATCGAAGTGGAATAAGAAGATCGTTATCCCGGGTCTACCTCCACAAGCCATTTTAGCGCTAAGTTGATCGTAAGTCCTTAAGATCGAGATTTTATCATTGAAAACATATGGGCCTGTATGCATGAGCTGGTAGTAGCGAACGTCGGAAGTAGGCGCGCATGCATTCCGTAGAGCTTAACGAACAATTACTTCCAACGTTGCAACTTACTTCCGCGCTACATGCTTACAACCAGCTCATGCATACGGGCAATGGTAAAATCTCGATCTTAAGCCCTTACGCTTAACTTGGCACTAAAATCGCTTTGTAGAAGGGGGCCAAGTAAGTAAATAAGACTGTTGATGCCACTGTTGCCGATGTTTCTGATACCACCCTTGTGCCACCATCCGTGGTTTCAGGATGTCAGCTGCAGTGTAGGCGAATGCATGACTGCACCTTACAAATATACTGACGTCTAAAAGAAACGACACAACATGTTTCAGTGACGACTGAAGAAAACAAACCAATTTAATGTTGGCCATTTTCAGAGAGATATTAATTCAAGAGATTGTTGTTTCAGCTCGATGCACACCAAATGAAACTCGGCGAAAGTAAGAACAGTTTTGATGAACATGACACAAACCAGGAGCTGGTAAAAGTTATAATCTTTTTTCTCTGTATCGTTGCTTGTGGAGGTCAGTGAGATTGAACTATACTGACGTCCAAAAGAAAGTATGCCAAGATTTTGAGAGACTACTGAATAAATTCACAAATGCGTTGGATAT
>JAUELE010260865.1:0-10382 GCA_031471655.1 Diodora aspera | reverse complement strand
CATCTACATACATAATTCAGCTACCCACGCCATACATATCATACACATAACAGCTTACATCTACATACATAATTCAGCTACCCACGCCATACATAGTATACCCATAACCCCTTACATCTACATACATAATTCAGCTACCCACGTCATACATATCATACACATAACAGCTTACATCTACATACATAATTCAGCTACCCACGCCATACATATTATACACATAACAGCTTACATCTACATACATAATCCAGCTAACCACGCCATACATATTATACACATAACAGCTTACATCTACATACATAATCCAGCTAACCACGTCATGCATAGTATGCACATAACAGCTTACATCTACATACATAATTCAGCTACCCACGCCATACATATCATACACATAACAGCTTACATCTACATACATAATTCAGATACCCCAGGCATACATATCATACACATAACCGCTGTCATCTACATACATAAGTCAGCTACCCACCCATACATATCATACACATAACCGCTGTCATCTAAATACACAATCCAGCTAACCACGTCATACATAGTATACCCATAACAACTTACATCTGCATACATGTACATAATCCAGCTACCAACGTCATGCATAGTATACACATAACAGCTTACATCCATATACATAATTCAGCTACCACCGCCATGCATAGTATACACATTACAGCTTACATATATATACATAGTTCAGGTAGTCACGTCATACATATTATATCCATAGCAGCTTACATCTATTTACATACATGTAGGCTACATAATCCAGTAGTCTAATGACCTTTGGAACGATGCCCTTAAGTTATCTACAGCGTCTACGTTTTGCGTTAAATTTATCTGCAATTAGCACAAACAGGCTTGCTTTTCCAAACACCTTTCTCCTGAATTATTCGCCCAATTTTAACAGTCAATGTTGCAACACCGCCGTTAATCATATGCTCCTGCGTCACTATAATACGTGTGCTGTAGTCAAGTCCACTGCGACCCTCGTCACAAAGCGATGGTTGAGCGTCATTTCGATAATTTGATGTCACATGTACTATGCAGTTTGAGCAACTCCCTACCTGCCTGAGTGGTGGACATATCCGGCAACTAAACCTCAAGTATTTCCCCCAAAATTGCAGTGTCTCAGACCACTTTAGAGTTACACTGAATTTAGCACAGCGGTAGCACTAGGGATTATTTTATGCATGATCAAACATATAACCACATACGCAATTCCCGGTCTCAGCATTACATGGACACCTAACCTATACACACATTGATGCCCCACACACATCACAGACGGGCCCAGTAGGGGGTGAGGATGGAGGAGGGGGGGGGGGTAAGGGGGTTCTAGTCTAACGAAGACATGTACAGCTGTTTCCGAAGATTAATATCATGTTGTGAGAACATCATCTGGGGTGCAAATCCTTGTTCAGAAACGTAAGAAGATTTATCATGGCTTGAAAATAAAAACCGAAAGAATACTTAATATTACATAATAACCTTTGTTTGACGAATCTTGTCGGTGAAGTGGTTTCACATTGCATGTACTAGTGGGGCTGTTTATACTTTATAGAAGCTCACATATGTTTTGCTAACAGCACCAGAACTTATGACAACCCTTCTGGAAGATAACAACTACATGTACATAAACTATACATTGTTATGTCCTACATTTCAAGATTCTGCTGATAAGCTGTTAACAGCTGTTACAGAAATGGACGCGGGCAGCTCATCGAGAACTCTTTTCGCTGTGGCAGCAACCTTGTTTATTGTTCATAATGTCATGTTCTTGATTTTCACCGTCAGACAGCTTAACGAAGAGGAACTACTACGAAAAGAGTACCAGGCACAGATTGACAAAATCAATGTCCTCAAGTCCAAATGTTCAACTTCTGATGTCAAGGTATTGTGAAAGAAATGTTCCTTTTATGTGACAAATTGTTCCCATACACTGCCTTAAGTACAGTGGTTTAGTATTCCAACAATATTCTTAACCGTTCAAATTCGGCCAAGTTCAAATTAATTGATGCCATTATTGACAGAGTTTCTGAAAAACATAAGATTAATATTATTTTGACCTACTCTCCCATGAGTCCAAATTAAGCATCCCAAACAAGGGTGGATCCAGCGGGGTGGGGGGGTCCAGGGTGACTGGAAAATTGTATAGTAAAGAGTCCTCGAACCTCAGATGGAACTGAAATTTTGCATGTTTGATCACTTCATTTGGTGTCCATTGTCATCCAACCATTCTGGATTTAGCTTTTCAGCGATGAATTGAAAGAATGATAAGGAATAATAGGAATGAACTTCCATTAAAAGTGGGAAAGATATCTGCATTATTACCTTTGGTGCTTGAATTAAATAGATGTATTAATAATACTGAACCCAACCACACTTTGACACTCGAAATGCTAAATTTATTGCAAATGGGTACCCACCATCTGCTCAACTTGCAGGGAAAAATACAGACTCGCCTGTATGCATACCTCTTATATTGCAATCAAACCTAGATAGTCTAATCTTGCTCACCAGAAGGTATTAATTGCCAACGCATGAAATAGCTCACAAGTTTAGTCGCCCATGAACAGGATATATCAGGGACTAGCCTTTTCTGGTTCCCAGAGTCTTGGTCGGCAGTTAACACTATTCTTCCAACCAGAATGGGACCAGCCTTGTGAGAGTTAATCTCTCAAAGATCATTGTTACCAGGAGGGTGAACAAGAACAAAATGGTGATTCTTGGAAGGTGAACAGGAACAAGATGGTGATTCTTGGAAGGTGAACAGGAACAAGATGGTGATTCTTGGAAGGTGAACAGGAAGATGTTCTTAGGTGGGTGAACAGGAACAAGATGGTGATTGTTTGAAGGTGAACAGGAAGATGTTCTTAGGTGGGTGAACAGGAACAAGATGGTGATTCTTGGAAGGTGAACAGGTGCATGTTTTTAGTAGGGTGAGTAGGAACAAGATGGTGATTCTTGGAAGGTGAACAGAAAGATGTTCTTAGGTGGGTGAACAGGAACAAGATGGGGATTCTAGGAAGGTGAACAGGAATAGAGATAAGAAGAAGATAAGACTACTTTATTGGCATTTGCTTGCAGAGGATAAAATAAGCATAGGACTTTGTCTGTTGTTGATTCATACCAGTTAGGAGTAGGCTACAGAAGTACGGAGTATAGAGTGTGGAGAAGGATAAGATCGTGACATTACTGACTCAGTCACCCTACACCAATTAAACGCACACACACTCCCACATGCACACACCTAGTTACATCTGATGTTATTATCTATATAAGAAAAGTTTCCATAGATTTCAGAGAAGTAGAACTTAGAACGGTAACAACGACACAGAACAAAGGCAAGTGTACGTGTGTGAGCCTGCTACGGTTTTGACAGCGCTTTCACGGCCTGATGGTAGAAACTGTTATAAAATCGTGTTGTGCGCCAAATCAGTGTATCTGGAGTGTGCACGTTAAACATTAAGCTCTCTCCGATTTCCCGTACGATTGAAGCGGCCCGTTTGGCCATTCGTTGATGATATAGACTGGCTAGAAGGGTGGATGGGAACAAAGGGTATTTCAAGGAGGGTCAACAGGACACGTTAGTGTGTCTTTCTATTATGATGACACTAACAAGATGGGGCTTCTAGGAGGATGAACGGAAAGTTAGGAAAAAGATGGTGTTTCAAGGTGGGCGATTTCGAACAAGATGGTGTTTCTTGGAGGACGAACAGTAACAAGATAGGAGGATGAACGGGAACTTAAGATGGTGTTGCTAGGGGGAACGGGAACCTAAGATGGTGTTGCTAGGGGGGGACGGGAACAAGATGGATGAACAGGAACAAGATGGTGTTTCTGGGAAGGTGAGCAAGAACGAGATGGCGTTTATAACTTTCTATGAGGATGAACACTAACAAGCAAGACTGTTTCTAGAAGGGTGAAGTATCATTGAAAAAGAACAGCCTTGGTTACATCATACGTTCCATCGGAGATGAGGTCACGGTTCGATCCATCTGTTGTCTGTTACGTCCATTTCCCTCTCAGACTAGTTTAGTTGAAAGATTCACTTTGCTACCAGAAACATTAACTACTAATTGGTCAGGTGAAGAAAATGTTACATGTCTAATACTGGTCCAGCTTGTACTGTCCTGCATTTTGTTTCACTATATGTGCAGGGATGAAGACACGTACCCCAGATTGGCGAGACCTTGCTCAACTCTTTTGAAGGACAAGTTGATTTCAATGTCAAACGTTTGTACATAGGCTTCCAAGGTACATGTATAAGCCTACTTATAGGACCGTAGTAACCCAATGCTTGTTATGCTCGTGACAAAACTAGGAATCTTTCCATTTAATTCTTCTTTCTGTCACAATTTAAGAAACATATTGCAAAAGGGAGTGTACACAACAACATTTATTGCATTTGCATCGTTCGTATACATACACAGATTTGAATTGGACCATATTATATACACAATTAAGAATACACCTACTGAAATACCAATTTAATAACTTCCTCCTTCCTCTTCACCAGACTCAAGTCAGCACGAAGTGTACGTGTCCTGTCGACGAGTACTGTTGTATCCTAGCAACCGGCGTATTTGTCTCCAAAACCGTTGGAGCAACGATGGCTTGATCCGAAGTGGAGAAATTTTCATTCTTGGCGTGTAAGGTATACAGTACTTGTATTCAAACAGGTGACCTATAATAATAATAAAAATAACTAGAGTTTCCACTGCAAATTGAACTCAACGGGTACATATATACAAAACAAATGTTCAGCTCTTCACAAGTAAGAGTAATTGCCAGATGTCATAAAGATACTTTATTTCTATTTTCATGAATCCATTTGGACATGTTTTTCATTTTTTTTCAGAAAACATCAAATCCAATTTCATAATATTTCCGACAATTTCCTTTTTTTAAAGTTTGTATGATGAAATCTAATGTCAATGGGTATGTCAAGCTCCCAAGTCCCTTTGATCAGTCTGTTTATTGAATGTGTATTGGTATTGCACAACACTGTTAATTCGGCCACTACTGAGTTTGTCTCAGATCGCAGTCTGTATTGCAGTCTCTTGTCCAGGAATTCCCCGACGGGAGGCCTGAGGCCCAATTGCTAAGCAAAATACGCAAATTTTCTTTTAACACAACAAAATGGACACATTTTCTCCAAAATTCCCCCCGACGAATTGCTATATTTTTCCCCGACTGGGGGGGGGGTGTCTAAGGTTCTCCGACAGGTGTGCTGTAGCCCCCTCTCCCCGCGTTCCACTTAGTAGTTCACAGAGTGTCCAGCAGGTTACATAACGATAATGCAGAACTAAGGGATAAGCTTGCCACTGCATGGGGCTCCTCTTAGTTACTTTATATATCTAAACTGCCGGGCAAAAGAAACGATACCAAGATTTTGAGAGACTTCTGAATAAATTCACAATTGCGTTGGAGATGCAAGAGATATCCCTTCAAGATTAGGAAGTTTTATCAACGATATGATGTCAATCAAATTACACTCGTTGAAAACTTAGCATCCTTATGATCAGCTATGACAGAAAGACATAAAGGAAAATAACGGAAATCATTTGGCATCGTTTCTTTTGCCCGGCAGTGTATATATTTTCGCCTGTATGTTCATTCCATTCTGATAGTGTATTTCCAACGTAGCTCAGTTTCTTATAGAAACGTCAGTAAAATATGCACCGGAGTGAATTACATGGTCGGGAAACTAAACTCTGTCCCACTTTCTGAATAATTCAAGATTATTATCAATTGAAACAACAGCTACGTTACTCCATCAAGCCTTTGTGGCGAATTATATATCTATGCGTGGCTACCATTACGACAACTAGGCTGAACTAACGCTCGTAAATGAGAAAACACATATATTTTAATCAAGTAGCTTTGTGTCAGTGTATTTTCTAATCTTTTCAAGTTTGACAGTATAACTACCCATGGATATTTTATAATTATTACATCTTTACATTAAAAAGAATAAGGTAATATTAAGTTACCATTGCACTACATGGCCAGTGAAAGATATTTCTTCCATTAAACAAAATCAGGTCTGCGACCGTTAGTCTAAGCAGTCAACCGAAATCGATTGTCAGAATCATTTTGGCGCGACTGTTGCGCGTGCACGGTGAACTAAATATAGTAACGTAATCAGCGGCTTGCCATCCAATGAAATGTCGCCTCGTCATTGGCTGTGGACATGCCGAGCGACTTCCGGATTCGAAGTCTGGTTTTGCCGGTCATCGATGATAAAAAAATATTTACTGACATAACCTGGTATTAAACACGGATATAAATGCGGCGTAAATATAGGGAAACTCGTAGTTTTCACAGGTAATCTCCGCACAGATCTAGAATTGTTAGGTCAGTAGAATATATTATTGAATTTTTTTGTTGAAACCGGGAACTTTCCTGATCGGTAAGTGTCTGACCTTGTTACGGGCCAAGTGACATTCATGAGGAATTGTGTTAAATTCGTGGGAACTATTTTCCTTAGTTCCTTTGTAAGACGCGATTTGATTGATAGGAGAATATTCGTCACATGACAATCGCACACTGGGATCCAAGTGTATTCCACGGTTACGGAAATGCACAGCGTGTTCAAATTATGTGAAGGTACACACACGTTATGAAATTCGGTGAAATAATTGTTCCATAAATTCCTAAAGAGGAATTTCTCTGTCAACTGCGTCAGCGTATTGTAAACACAAGCATCGCTGGCAACAAGTAAACTGTTTCTTTTTATTATCTCCGTGGGTCTTCCAGGGATTGGCGTGGTGTCACTTAGGAAGAAAAACGCTGCAGTAATCCAATGCTTGTCGTACAAGACAATTAGAATGATGATTTTTTCATACCATTTGCTTGGTATTTTCATACCTATTCAGTGTGCACCTTCCACACAACGTTGCGGCATGTAGCTGCAACGTCAACCATCAAATAAAACATAACATTTTCGACTCTACATTTACAGTTCAATGTTACACCCAGTCCCATCACCGAAAATCTCTTCTACTCTGAAAGTGTTGAACTACGAGCATTTCATAATAAACCTTCAACACAAAAAAGCTTGTCCGTAAAACACTGAACCGGTTATTACAAGGTCATTTCAAACGAATTGGTATTACCAACATAAGCTTTACTGAAAAAAAACCCAATTCTTATTGAGCCCAGTTCTTATAATGCAATTACCACAAAAGACCTCTTGAGAAGCATCTGCAGCATTACTTAGTGCAATTGGTTGTGCATGGTTTCAAGTTGGAAGCGTGTTCTCGAACACTAAATATGGTTGGTGCTTTCTGTGTTGAATAAATAAAACTGTAAATTAGACATTACGAACATGTTTGTCTAACTAACTAAAGCCGTGTTCCCTTCGTTCCGGCTCATGGAGATACATTTACTTTCTACTTCTACAAGTATTTTGGCCCTCATTTCGCCGTATAACGGAACAGTTTCGACTATTTTTTAAAGTGATCCAATAGTTGTAAACACCACAAGGTGATCAACATCCCCAATCGCTGTCTGATACATGTAGTTGAATGACTGTAGTTGTTAGTTTAAACATATTATATTATCATTCGACAAAAGTGGTACACTTACATGTGCGTCTCCTTAGATGTAGTTGTTCAGATTTGTATGGGTGTTCTTCTGAAATTTATTTACGTTCTCTCATTAGCATTGTAGTGCCGTGCACACTCTGATTCTCGAGAACACGACACCACACCAAAACGGCACCACAAATTAGCTCAACCTTTATGCGCTGTGTTAACTTGGTGTTTTCTTTTGTGTGTGTTTATGGTTGAAGACGTACCCAAACACAAAACTAACCCTAAAAAGACGCAGTTCACGAGTGTAACTTTCAACTCGATCCTGTGAAGTAGATCTCATTTGTATAACTTTAAAAAAAAATCGTTTCCGAATGTTTTAAGCCAGGGGTAAGTGCGGGGTGAATCAAGGGTGTGGTGCGAAGATAAGAAAGATCGTTCAACGTTTCCGAATATGTTTAATTCCGGGGTGAAAAACTCTGTTTATAACAATTCAAGGACGTGAAAAGTGACAAATGTATTATCTTATTATCTTCCGACGCCAATACCACCTTGGTGCTACCTGGCCGACACACATACTACACGGCCGTAATGTGCTGTGATATATTATAGTAATAAAGAACTAAACGGTTTTGGAACTCCATGTGACTGAGTCCTTAGAACTCGCCTGTGTTCAGTTAACTGTAGTTAGCGTAAGCGTCGTAGGGTCACAGTCTAAAATTGTTTATCTTCTATAATTATGACGTAGGTATCTCTTAAATATGACTAAAGAGCCTCCTAATTAGAGCTTGGGTTTCTCCTAATAAGACTTAGTTATCTCCTACATTAGGACTTAGACATCTCCTTCATTAGGACTAACACATATCCTACATTAGGGCTTAGGCATCTCCTACATTAGGACTTATGTATCCTCTAATTAGGACTAAGTGAGTGAGTGATTTTTGGTTTTACGTGGTTTTCGGCAATCTTTCAACCACATCACCACGGTCACACCAACACCACATTGGTGTCAGGGTTCTTGTCTCTCCGCGCTAAAAGTGAGGTGCCCGGGCGGAACTCGAACCACAACCGCCAAGGCTGACAGATTGCTGGGCTGACGCGCTAACCATTGCGCCATTCCGCGCCCCTCTCTAATTAGGAGACAAGAAATATTTCCGTAATAGTTAACCGTATTCCCATCCGTGTACATACACTGTATACATGTATATTATGCAAGACTATAGCACAGGCAATTTCCACTAGCATAAAACTCAATAAAAGTTTAAAGCGAAATTCGTTTTGATGAGAAAGGGAATGGACTGAATATTATTTGCGAGCGGTTTGGCTTTTCAAAACCGACAAGCGTAAACCATTTAAATTTAGGTACCTACACAGTTAATGAGCTGCTGTCTTATAAATATTTCGCAATAATTATTAACACACCCATTCATTTTTACAGTGTCTACCGCACCGTCCGTGGCATTTGAAGTGCTTCTTTCCGATTCGACTGAAATCCTGGTCGGTGATCTAACTCCCAAGAAGTCACTCTTATATGCAAAGGGCAAAATAACGTTTGATTTCATCGGCTATGATACAGAGAGGAATTACAACGCTACATCAGGAACCTTCGTTGTGCCAGTTTCCGGGAGGTATCTTTTTTGGGCCAACTTCAAATTTTTCAGGGGAGGCAACTCGTCATTTCACATATCCACCCAGAGGAAACGAATAGGATCTTTCTACAGCAATATTAGTACAGGCTCTATCGGGACTGGCCACATCAAAACACTTGCAAATCTTTTAAAAGGCGATGTAGTATGGTGTGAAAGTGAATATGATGCAACGGTAATTGACCAATTTTCGAACTTTGGTGGTTTGTTGGTGAAATGACTCCAATACATAAGGATAGGCATTTGTTTATAAAAAGACTGGTATTTAACATATAATGGAAGTTGTGCTTGCTCAGAAATCGCATCGGTAAGCGGAACGGCGTTCGCGCGTGTTCACACGAGTTCATTTAATTTCGCGAGGTTGGGAAGGTAAACGCACGTGCAATTCCTGAGACCTGTGACTATACGCGCTGCTGTACTGTAGTTAATCTTCTACATACTGTATGAACGCATTACCAATGAAACGTTTGTAATTTAATAGCGTTTGATACAAACGCATAATTTGTAGCACGTTTCAGCAACAATACATGTAGCTGGTACAATTAATTGATACTGACCTGACTATGTCAACACTCAGTAAACATTGTAAAATTGTTCACATTTGTTCACAAGCCTTAAAACGCCCGCCTTCCATCCTTCCGTGAACGCTCTGGTGAATTATGTGTCATGCATATTCATTGACGTAACTGCGCCGATGTTGGCTCAAAGTTCATTTGGATACCACTAATTATTTTCGCTGTACGTTGACTGTTTATGTTATACTGAACTCAATTGAAAACGCACCACCTGTAAAAGTGTGGATTTCAAAGAGCAAAACTGAGCAATCGGTGTAGATTTCACATACTTTTATAGACCAATGTTTGGTAAAAAAAACAAACAAACACACAATCCACAAAAACAGTTAAGTTTTAATTCAGCTGACCATTAAAGACAAATGGGGTCAAAATGGAAAATCAGTAGCGTGTATGCCCACCATGCAACGTCTTCTCATTGAACGGGTAAGTCGCTGAATAATGTTCGGAGGCACTGCATTCCACTCTTGGTGCAAGGCATTTTCAAGTTCCCCATAGCCAAGGTAGGTGATATGTGCGCGACGTGTGAGGCGTTGGCCCAGGTAATACCACAAGTGTTCAATGGGAGACAAATCTGGTGACAAGGCAGGCCATGGAAGTAGAGGGATGTTGTT
>JAUELE010260854.1:0-10382 GCA_031471655.1 Diodora aspera | reverse complement strand
CCCCCACCACCACCCAAGGAAGATCGCATCATTTTTGCCTAGGGGCATTTCATTCAAACATTTCGTTTTTTTAGACCTTAGGGTCTTTACAAAAGTCTACATCAATGCTAGCTCATACGTCCTCAATGCTCTTTTTTGTTCATTTCAGAGCATGTACAAGTTTGTGGAAAGCCGTGGGACTTTCGGAGAGTATAGTCGTGTCACTTGGACAGAAAGGCTCAATGCTTGCCGTACAAGGCGACTAAAATAGTTGTTGCTTTCAGTTTTATTTCTGTCGTTTGTTTAGCTGTCTTCTCTCTCGGTTTGCAACTTCATTTCGCGTTGGGTTTGAAGTATGCCCGTGCAACGTAAATATCAGCTCTAAATAGCCCTAAATTTGAAACTTCATCTTATGAGTTTACTCTAATATAGTTTCTTAGAATGGATCCAAGCACAGTTCAGCTTATGTTTAACGTTGCAAGATATTTTTTTTCATCTATATGAGCAAATCATGTGTCGAGACCTTCAAGTTTATTATGTGATGAAATTCAATGTCTTTCTTTTCCTAAAACAACATTTTTGGAACGATAAACATGCAATGAAATACATGTATGTACATATCAACATTAAAACACAAAATATACAACACATTTGTTACTTAACATGTCTTTCAATGGCTATTTTTATCTTTTTGTCGCCCCCGGGTCATATAATATCATTCGCAAACTCTCTGAGTAATCCTCTTTATAGATTATTTTTTTCGGTTATTGTGAATAGGCATACAATTTAAGACATTCGGTCTGCATTCGGCACAACGCTGTGACGTGTCACTATGTTTATCCAACTATTTATTAAAATCCATGGAGCGCCGGTTACTGTACAAGCTTGCCGTGTAGGATGAGGCACTGCGAACAATTTGAGCGATGGCGTATGTGAAAATACAAAATAAATTCGTCTAGGTGTGCCGACAAAGGGATACAACGTTTTTCATTTTGTCAAACACTTTGTAATGTCTAATTTGCGATTTATATATTTGGGCTTTTTCGATGTAACATATTAGTGATTGTTCTTTATTGTTACAACATTTGAATAACGTCACCAAGCTATTAAAACGCAGAAAATGAACTCTTCCATTCAGATATATCAGTCACCAAGATAATTATGGAACACGTTGCCCTACACTAAGGTTATATCAATGTTATTCCGTTGGCTGAAGTGCTATATTTTGGTATCTTATTAGCAATTTGAAGGATCCTTTCCCAAAAGAAAGACCTTTCTATCGGAGTTAAAACTGAGTTGATAGCGTAGACAAGAATCAGATATCCAATACCCTTGAGATCAATTGAAACCAATTCCCTTCAGCCAGATAAGATTGCCAGAGGTAAAATTAAGTGACTATGCCTCAGTATTTCGTCAAGAAGAGTTGTCAGAACAACCAATATGAGATTACTAGTTGGCAATAACGGCACCTTTGACGATCGTCATTTCTTGGGATCACTCCAGATAGCATTTCTTACCCACGGTATAAATTGATGAGAAGTATAGCACTCCCGTTTCGAGTGTTCCGTGGCAGTGATGGCAAAGTAATTTAGATCACGAAAAGAAGTTTAAGACTAGATATGCTCGTTTTAAGGAGGCGAAAACTCTCGAGATCAGTAGCCTGTTGGCTGCCGTTCTTTTCCGCAGCTTTTGAATCTCGCTCGCCGTTGATTAAGGATGAGTCTGATAAAGCGTGCACCTTCAAAGAAAGGACCAAAAGAGAATATGCTGAATCTTCGATCTGTTCTTAAGAGCGCTTAATTTTACATTTATACGTTACATGGTATGCTGTTTGTGGACACCTAGTTTCCGTGTCTGAATCACAAATGTCACCTTGTATGGAAGTGGATAAGAAAAGGAAACATTCATGAGTAAAAAGGGATTTCTTTTTTCACCCCGACCTTATGTCTGCCTCACAATACACTGCTTCCCTGGTGACTTATCTTCTGTCCTGTTGTCATAAACTTGTGCTCAAATATGCCGTGGCCTTTTGTTACATTTTTTCATCATTGCGGCGTAAAGGAACGGAGAAAAGAGTGCTCTCAGAAGATGGAAAGAGTGACATTTATATGCTGACGTCCAAAGAAACTATACCAAGATTTTCAGAAACGACCAAAGACGAACAAACACAATTGTGACTTTATTCAAAGATATTTACTCAAGAGGGTGTTGTTTCAGCATGATGTGAACTGAACGAAACTCAACGAAAGTAGAAACTGTTTTGTTGAACAGTGACATAAAAACAGGATCTGTTAATGTATGTAATCAGTTTACCTCTATCGTTTTTTTTGGACGTCAGTATATTACAATAATACAAATATATTTTAAGAAATATTAATCATGGATTTTTTTTCAATATTTAAAACCAAATTCAACATTAACCATACAAATCAACATTAATTGTTTGGCTTAAGGTTATTATTATCATAGGTGCCTTTTTTCTCACAGTGCCATTTTCCCAGGTCGCAGTCATATTTTCCCACATAGCCTAGTTCTAGACATTCGTAGCAACTTCGCCTCTTTTCGTGATCGGGCAGAGGACTCGTACATGTACATGTATGAGGCCCCGCCATGAGAGAAAACTCTCATGGGTGCGTTCGCTTGCAACTCGGCTTGTACGGATAAAGCCAATTGTTGTCGAGCCAACTCGTAGTGCACGTTTACAAGTGATACAACCAAATAGTTCCATCAACAATTTTATATTTAATTTTTAGGATGGTGCATTTATAACACCAAGGTACTGATCGATGTGTTGCTTCTTTAATTGTATGATTTGGGGAACATAAATAACATCGCGTTTACTGAAAAGTATCACAGTTAAATATAAAAGTGCGTATTAATGCTCTCAACAACAACAATTAAGAGTTATCTTTTCTTGAAAATGTTTTCTCTTTGCAAGCGCTTTCCGCCAGACTGAAGCCGGTCTTATCAAGATGTCTACTATCAGGGCGTGAAGTGTTTCTTCGGCTTGACCGGAAACCCACATGATGATTCATGATTGAGTTCTAGACTCATAGACGAGTTATTGTGTTTCCTTCTTCGTCATGTTCATCCCATAGTAAGTTCAATCTGTCTCGGAAAGTAACTCCCTCAAGATTGTCTGGAATAAATCTGTAGCTAATTGTATATCCGCGGCCAGCCATAATGTAACAAGTGTGATCTTCTTGACAAAGATAATCCTTTGGAGATCCTAGTTTCCGCCCCCTGTCACAGCAAAGGGTTAACAAACATAAGGTTGAAATAATCACCGCTGCACAAGGCGGTAGTTGACATTATTTGCGAGCGCTGTACGCGAGCAGGTTGTATCGACTATCGACAAGCGCTAGATTGTTATTCACCATACACCAAACGGAGTTAAGAGTCTTTTATGCATAGCCTTGCTCCACACCTAGAATCCTGTACCATGGGGTATAAGATCTTTTTGAAAAGTACGCTTGCTATTCATGCGCATGTGGGCTATCTGGTAACCTGATTGCGGCTTGGTTATACCATTTTAAGAACCTGCGTAAAACCCTACGGAGTGGTGTATAGATAGATATTGTACTAAATACAATAACCAATGAGAAAGAAATTGAATGCATTCCATGTAAATGTTTTCATTTCGTTAATTGTCTGTTTTCTGTTAATTTTGTTGGTAGATCAACCATTCGAAAGTTATTTCTGCCAGTCGAAACCTGCCTCTGAAACTGCTAAAAAGTTTAGAAACCAAGTTTTAAGTTTAGACATAATCAAGTAAGAAAACAATTTCACGCCACTCTAACCATTGCGATTAGTTTAAATTCAAGATTCCGCCCCCTTCTTGGATGCTTACTGCTAGCCAGTTCTTAATTGACGTTTATGTTTAAGGAGATACGTTAGGCGTTTGAAAAGTAATGTTCAAACTTACGACACCAGAAATTCTATTTCAGTTCCCAAGTAGACGTAAAATCGTTACCTAACTTCAGTCGTCGCTAAGTGTTATAAAATTATCAGGGTTGACATTTAGAAATTAAGTTCACCATTACTCAATAACACACTCGACTTGAATACTAGGGAGGCGTTTTTAGTGTTGCCGAGGAGTAATTTTCTTTTCAATCTTATTGTTTTGATACTATATTATATTATACAAGGCTACTTAGAGTGATACTCGTGTTCTATTGCATGGTCCTTTCACTAATTTGGGCCTCAAATTTAAAACAAAAATTGTCTTACTCTGCCTTGCAGTATTACGTATTTCATTAGTCCGACAGCCCAGTCCGACAATACATTGTACTTTAGGGGCAGGGTTTCGTTGAGGTACGGTTAGATAAGGGTTAGGGAAAGGTTAGCATACGAGATAGAACTAGGGCTAAGGTAAGATATAAGGTTAGGGTAAGGGGATAAGCGATACGGCTATGGTGAGGGCAAGGTTAGGATAAGACATACCGCTAGGGCAAGGTCAGTATAAGAAATAGGGTTAGGATAAGAGATAGGGTTAGATCAATAGAATGTCGGACTACCAGCCTGTCGTTCTTTTCGGAACTGTCTCTTTCTGAACTATATCCAAGAATTTATACTGTCTTAGTATACTATGGCGTGCCTCATAAATAAACTATTAACGAAATGCCGCGGAGAAGACGGAACAATCAAAAACACTATTATTTGCTTGGGTCCAGTTGTTAAAGAAGCTGTTATTCAATGGTTCACCAAAACCAAAGTGGCATATTATAGGCCACCTACATGTATTCCAAGTGACCTACAACCCTCACCCTAAGTCTAACCCTTAATGTTGATGTATTTGTACTTAATATAGCAAGGTTACACCCAACGAGCATTTACTATGTTGTGATTTATCTTATTGCTCTGTGAACCATCACTGCACACATCTGGACAATGAGATATACCGGATTTCGCCAATAAATATGCCTATTTCGCAAATAAAAGCGTTACAAGGCAACATGACCATATTGAACACAACTCAATTTATATTTTAATGCATATTTTTATTTTCAAGCATACACAAGTGTTACATTTGTCATGACGTGCTCTAAAATCGTCGGGGGGGAAAAGAAGCTATTAACAACCGTTGAAATCATGTCAGCGTCTATCCTAAACATTTTTTTGTTTTGCATCAATGCCATCCCAGAAGATCGACAAGATTAACTGTTCCAAAGTCATTTGATGTATGGCCTTATTTATAAAAGAATAACAAGTCGAAAATAGAAGCCATCTGAATTTAGATATTCGATGGATTTGTATTTAAGACCACAACGGTTCATTTACCGTAGAAGCGTAAGTAATAATGTCACGTGAACAGTGTGCTCTAGAATCAGTTACAGAGGATCTACGTTGCACACATTTCATTGACACTGACAAGAACAATGAGTGCGATCTAATGGAAGATGAAATGAACCATAGCTTTCAACGAGAGAATCCATTTAGGGAGAGACCATTTGAAATTTAGGGGGGCTGGACACAGGAGACGATCTATATAATTTTGTATTCTAGTTCGTTTGATTTTATGACTCAAGGGTTGCAAAAAATAAAACATCATCTCAATCCAACTCAATTGTGACACGTTTAAGACTTTAGTCTAATTATTTAAGAATATTTTAATGTTTTACCTATATAGCTAATATTGCTGACGTCCTCAGTCTGAGCCACACAAGTCTGAATATGCGTGCGAGTACATGCTCCGAGTCACCCACTAGTCAACAGTTTTAATGACATCAACAAAATCAATGACCAGGTTACAATTTGTAAGAAGATGTAATTAAGCAGAACAACTTACGAGAAACATTATTTAATATAATTTTAGTTCCTCCAGGTGATTCGGAGTCTTTGTTATAAGTGATTGCCTTGTGGAAACCTTTGCCAAGTATTTATAGGATTAACACTCGGGCTTGGTTATTTCGGAAATAAATATATATATTAATGGTTAGAGTGTTGATGAAGTGGATACCAAGTCTAAACACGGTCTTCATATACCCAACGTCCCACGCGATATTCTGAATATGATTCTGTGTATATATTCCTCAAACTCATCAATTAATGACGTTTAACAGCACATATTCAGTTAAGGTGCCGGAAAGAATATGCATCTGTATTTGGCATAACGTTTGATTGACAAGTGTGTTCCGTCGTTTACAGAACGAAACTAAACCCTATAGTCATACGTGTACTGTTTTGAGCCAGTAAACAGCGCCACTGGACTTATTTCAAATCAGAGTGTTTACCTTTTTGAAAATTTAACGTCCCCAATATTACCTCTCCCTTAACACAACCACATTCACCCTACCTCTCGAACATCCGTGATTAAACATTTAATGTTCATGATAAGTTTGGGGAGTTTTATTGCTTACGAAAGCTAATCAAGAAATCATCATACCAGGCTTCAACATAATAGTGGTCTAACTTCATTTTCACGGTTTTTCGAAAATTGTTCCAAAGTCAAAAGATTGTACAACAACGATATTTTCAACTGAAAAAAACCTTTAGACTAATAATGCATAATTTGATTTTACATTTAGTTAGAATAACGTAAAACGAGAACTTTTAATTTAGGCCACTGTTGCACTCAGTGGCTCATATTATATCCGTACCTGCACAGACTCCCGTGCAAGCATCATTTGCTTTTGGTACTCCCTGTTCTAAATGCAGCCTACGCCCCAGAAACTACACAGGTGCCTCAGAATCGCGCAGCGAACGACTTCATTTGAAATAATTTCTATTAGCTTTATTAGAAGTTCTGCGATTAACAATTATCTTACCTTAATAAATGAGAGCGTTATGGCTAAATGAAATATAAGAATGCGTTTCAATTAGATTAAATTGGTTAAACCGTTCTAGTTCAAAAGATGAACTTTCTTACATCAGATTCACTCTTAAAGGTATGTCAGATCAAGCGATAAACATAAAAGACGCTTGATAAATTTTAGTGCTTTTTAACATAACCTTGTCATCTATTTTTAGAAATTTAACGCGCCTTACACCTTTCCAAAGTGATTACAGAGGAGGAGGATATGATTCATGTCCTCGTTGAGACCAGCAAAACAGCTCTCGCTGATGAAACAAAATTTTAAGAGTTTGAGCTCCGTGAATCTTTACATACGTTTCTGCAGGTTTAGGATCATAAATTAAAGTGAGTCTACCAGTTAACATAGAATGTTACTCAAGAACTGGAACATATATTGTCAATTCATGAACTTCAGGGAAGATAGAAACGGACCCTGTAGCCACCTTACTTGTCGTAAAGGTTATTCGATTTTACTGACGTCATTTCGGCATCTACAAACTCCATCCCTTAACCTTCAGGTATCGAGTGAATATTCAAGAAAATTAAAGAAATCCAAGAAACAGATTTCCAAAGGGTTTGTGAAAAACCTTAACATTATTTAGATTACTTTAACTCTGGCAAAGTTGTAATTCATTTTATTCATTCATAAGGAACTGAAAAAATTATCAACCATTTTGAAACCCAACCTTTGTTCATTTTATAATAGATATCGAAACACATGTTGGAAATTGAAATGACATTGCAAAAACAACAAATACACGTGTACCCCTTAAAAGGTGGATCTATTCCTTCTCCTTCCTTCTGACAATCTTTAGCGACCTTGTCTCTGACTTCACACTTTATCACCCCTTTTTGTGAGCGGTTTTGTTTGACTTGGCACCTTTTTACCCCTATTCTCTCTGACAATCTTCAGCGGCTTAGTCTCTGACGTGGCACCTTATAACCCCCATTTCTTTCTCACAATCCTTGCCGACTTTGGTTCCTGACTTGCCACCTTACTGCCACTTTTCTTCCTGAGAATCATTAGCGACTTTGTGTCTGACTTGACACCTTATTGACCCCCTTTCTTGCTGACAATTTGTATTGGCTTTGTCACCTGACTTGACACCTAATTACCACCATTTGCTTCTGACAATGTCTAGCAATCATGTCTCTAAACAGACACCCTGTTGTTTCTATTTGTATCTGACAATCTCTGAGCTGTCTGCCTCTGTGCTTTGTACCTCATCTTACCTTCATCAATCTGATTAGATATCACCAAAAACCAACCTATGTTTGAAAGTAATGACTATGTTTTAACTATAATGGTGCCTGCCACGTTCCCTGTCGTGTGGATGGTCTGAATGCTTCGTTATCCTGTCGCCATGTTTCCTCAAAAAGCAAACTACGCTCACCATTTATCATTTCTTTTGTGTTTATCTGTCTATCTGATCAGGCTGTATATTCAACCTGACGGCATAACTTCTGTTAAAGACAACTAGCGAATCAAGTAAGCCGTACAGTACCTGTGTCAGAATATTCATCAACGTCTGCCATCGATTAGCCCTTGGGCACTGACATGCCTTTGATTATCCATACGACCCTGTCGATGTCTGTCTGCAGAATTTACAAGGATAGGATTGTCTGCCTGTCTGCTCATTACGTCTGCCTAATATTTTGCCGATTAAGCGAAGTTTGTTTTCAACCGAAATGTCTCCAGTGATGCAATTACAAGCCTGGTAGGCTTCAAATCTCCCAGAAACATAGACACCTAAATGGGTTCATGAATCCTGTGTTGTGTTTGTCTGTCGTAATACATCGCATTTCTTTGCAGAATGTCGGAGGATCATTGCATCTGCCTCGTTCGGGGTGTGATTCTATTGATTCTGTTTGGGTGATATTTTTCCCTGTGCACCAAAACAACTTTCTGTTCGTTTTCAGTTTAATTTCTGGTGCTTGTTTTTGGATACTGACTACTGTGATGTGACTTATCTGGTACAACTGCCTGTTAAGATTCATTACTTAAACAAGCTGCCAGAGTCAGCAATTTTCCCCACCGTGTCGCAAAATGTAATGATTTGAATGAACTAGCTGTTTACGTATTATTTGTAAAAGTACATGAAACATAAGATGACACGTTTGGAAAAATAATGTATAAAGTTTAAAATTTAAGATAATCTTGGACAGATAAAGCCACAAGTAGATCGCAAGCCTCATGCAAACGCCAGTGTTTAAGGAAAATATATGTTAATGGTTTGAAAACTGATGTTACTTATTGAGATTAAAATACGAAAATATTAGCGAAATGTACGACACGATTATTCTGAAGTATACACAAAGTTTCAATAAACATTCGTAAATAGTTAAACAGCAATTATCAAAAAACGAAGCATACCATGAAAAAATAGTCTAATTCCAAACTGGTGCCCATGCAATTTAAACAAAACTTGAGGAAATACCTAGTAGTGAAAGGCACAAGTAGGCAACTAGACGTGTACGCAGTTCTGTGACTATAGCCTGGAAACGAGACTGCAATTTTGGAGACAAAGCTTTTAAGTGGAACTAATTTTCCCGACAGTGTATAGAATGCAAAGTTTAGAAACATCTAATTAACAAAAGCCGCAACTAAACCACTAGCTTAAGACATACTACGAAAAAGTACACAGCATGAAAAGTATTCATTTCCGGAAAGCGGACATCATCCGGATACATGACGGTTAATAAACATTTCCGTGGCATTTACCACTTATTTCCGGACGTATTCTGTCTAATTTGAACGGTTTAGGAGATACAAATGTGTGACGTTTGAGACTTAGTGTAAACTTATTTTCCAGAAAACGTAAATAAAATTTAAAAAATTAGACACTTATATATAGCAGAAGCAACAACTAGACCCCTAGGTTGATGCACACACGGTGTTGTAGGAAAAAAGTATTGAAAATACTGACCGAAGGACAGCATCCATTCCTATATCCCCCACCCACTTCGTGGCGGGAGATAGTAATTTAACCTTTCTTCTCAAAATGGTAGTTTAAAGTATAAGTCTCCTAAGTGATGATACATTTGTTTTACTTTAAACCGTCCATTAATTAGCCTCTATATTATAATGTTACTGTTCTAAAATTATTTTAAAAACATGTATTTTCATAACAGTTAGGACGCATGCAATAAATGGAAAGCCTGTTTATCGATGAAGGGATATCAACATCATTTCAGGAAATCGTGATGGGCAATCTCCATGATTTCAAATTATCCTTTGCATGAAGAGAGTGCAATGTATTACTCTTCTCAGCTGCTGCAATTCACTTTTACGATACATCTATATACTTGGTGGAACAAATATGAGATCACATGTTGTATCGTGAAAATGGTAATGATTGATCCAGAGCATGCACCAACGATGTCAGCAGGTTGACAGGGCTGGTGATGGTTACACTTGCTACTGATATGCCAGTGGCTGGCTAATGTATGTATAATATAGCGTAATTATGGTATAGCGTAATTATGTATGTATGTATGTATGTATGTGTGTATGGGGGGGGGGGGGGGGTATGTATGTATGTATTTATGTATGTATGTATTTATGTATTTATTTATTTATTTATTTAATTCATTAATTCATACATTAATT